>VZTO01015263.1:0-185592 GCA_013400615.1 Syrrhaptes paradoxus
TAGATCCAGGTCACTCCCTGGGTGAAGAGCAAAAAAGACCCAAACTGGAGAGACTATCCAGTACTACTGCCTCACTCACATTAAGCATTGCTTTGTAAGCTATGAATATGAACTTTCAAGCAAACTCATTTGAGGGTTTACTTCAAAATAGACCAAGACGTTAAAAGTCTGAACTTGTGTGCATTCTACTTACTTACTGCACGCTTCCATTAATGACAAAATGGCTGCAAACGAGATTCACTAAGCCCTGTAGCGTACAGAAAACTATTCTTGTTGAGAGAACTTTGTGCTGCAGGAGGTAATCATGTACCCATTTGGGAAAAAAAATAAAATTAAGCCAAAGAAGAAATGAAACACAAGTGCTCAGATGCTTGTCCCAGCCACGGCAGGACTCTGCAGGATCTGTCCGTCAGCCCACAGCCTGGCGCTGCCCAAGGAAAACCTTGTGAGTGCGTCTGGGACAGTTCAACCACTCCTGCTGCAGTGGCTGAAGCATCAGCTCAAGGATGTTTTCATAGTTTGATGGGTAACCTTTCTACCCGCCATGAATCGAGGGTCTCAATTGTTTCCTATTGCACAGATGTCAGGAGTTAATCAACACCCTCATAACTGGGGTGTTAAATGTCAGTTTCAGTGAAAAACAAGCAGCAGGTGAAAGCTGAGGAGTTACCATCAGTTTTCTAGGGACAGTCAGATTAACTGAGACCTGCTGGTAGAGCACTGGGGTTGACCACTGCCTGTGCTGCCTTGGATGGGTCTTTGCCATCAGAGCTTTAGTTTGGTAATTTTCACGAGCTCTTGATTAAAAAAAAAGAGTATCTTCTGGAGCTCAAAGTAAAAATGCACTCATCAGGGCTTCTCTGTAGGCACTTCAGCAAAGCTCTCAAACCACCATACATAAGTGTTATCCAGAGCAGAGGACACCACTCTGCTGGGATAATTGCTTCCTCTCACTCGTGTAACATCCTCCTCCTCCTCACACCACTCTGCAGCTGTTCTCACACTGAGACATTTACTGTTCCCAGCAGATAACAGTGACAAGCAGGGACCTGATGAAGACCAGGACATCACCGTGCTCCTCCCAGCGTGGACATCACACCCTCAGTGTGAGTGAGGTGCAGCTCAGAGCCTGCAGTTAGAGGGACATTCCCAATGGAGAGAGATGGGTATTGCTGGTGGATGAACATCAACGCTGGTGCCGTCACAAGGCGCGAACCTCGAGTGCTGGCAGAGCCTGGCAGTAACACAGAGCTCTCCAGAGCCTGAGGCTTGGCGCCTCACCCCAGGTTCTCGGTCTCTACAGAAGTCCCTGTAACCACCTAACGCTGCCACATGACAGGACCTCAGGACCTCACCAAACTCATGCAATTTTCAAACTTCCTGGAATATTTCAAAACCAAAGTCTTTCTATTAAACTTCTATTAAATACATGTGTATACACACACACAGAGCTGTCAGATAAATGCAATCTGCCTTGATCTTGTGAAAAGCACTTCTAGCCATGTCTGAACTATGAACTGAAATTCAAAATCAAGGGGTTTTTGTTCATTTTGTCTTACATTATAATTGGTGTCACAAACCCGAACTGTCAGTGGTGGGAACAGCTTGTTTACCAAAACACTGTATCATTTCTGACGTTAGCAGCATAGGAATTCACGGTAATAGAGATCTATATTCCCATGCTGCTTTCAGATTGGTTTAGCAAACAGAATATATAAATGCTGGACTACTTCAACAGTTATATCTACCACTCCTGCTCTTCTGAGAACAGCAATAAAAAAAAAAAAAAAGAAGAACTAGTCAGGCAGGCAAAATCCTATGTTTTCTAGATGAAAAAAAACCTGTCATGAAAAAGTGTTTATTTTTAAAGAGTCTGGATTAAGTCCCATTGAAAAATCAGGCCTATCAACACACTATAAAAACTCTTATCAGTTAGGAAAAAGTTCTTATCTATTTGAAGAGAAATAAGAACGTCCTCTCCACTATCACACAATTAAGAAGGATGATATGCTACAATTTCCACATGGGAATGCTTTTTTTTTTTTTTAACACCACAATACTTCTTTTAAAATGGTATGACAAGTGTCATACCTCTTAATGACACTTCATTATCTGAGCAGCTGGCTTTTAAAACGAGATGTGGCACAAGAAACTTCAGAGGCTGCCAATCACGGGGTCCGTCCTGCAGCCAGCTCTCCATCTTTGTCGTAACTCGCCCTTGCCCTATTTTGGAAGAAGGCAAAGGACTGGAATCTGTTATTTAGATGATATCCGACAAGACTGTTTAACATTCATGCTGTTCTCCAGGGAATCAGCACGGAGGGATCCGCCGCAGCAGTTGGCTCTGCTCAGGCGGCTGGTTGCAGGTCCCAGGCTGGCTCTCACCCCGGTCGCGGCTCTGCCTCGGTAACAGATTGAGAGGAGCCAAGCGCAGGCATACGGCTGAACTCATTAGGATATTTAAAATGTTTCAGGAACCTCAAAAACAGATTAAGTAATGCAATAATAAAACTCTCAGTGAACCTGTGCAATAAAATCCATCAACAGAGGAGATGGGTAATATAATCTCTTTAGAAAAAAAAAAATCCTCTGCTCTATGCCTGAATTACCTTGTGCACCACAAGATAGAGGATTCAGACTGTGGCATCGGATTGAAATCTCCCTTCAGGGACATCCTTCTCATAATTGTACATTCATGCCTCTCTCCCCAGTAGTAGCCTAAATACAATTTACCGTTGCACACATTTTTATAGGGTTTCTGCAAATCCGCCACTTTATTACCACCCCGGTTATAAGGGGCCACACGGCAATTCCTAAGGGTTCACTAACTGAGCAAGACATTAAGCTTGAATAAAAAGAATCAAAAACGTCTATCTACAATTTATAGTTCTCTATAAAGGACCTCGGGGAACCGCAATTTGAAGGTGAAAAGTAAATGGAAAGCAGATTTCAGCTGAAAAATTCCATATGATCGATGGAGAAGACTTAGGAAGAATTACCCAGAGAGGTTTTTAAGGTGTGCTGGAGTTAAAAACATACAACTCCAAATTACACACAAGGCACACAGCATCCCGGTGTGGATACATCTGATTAATCAGGTCTATTCAGAGCTTGGTAACAGCTGCCTTCTTTATGCACATCTCACGAAAGCAATCCTATTTTACACTGTTCTTCAGAGGAAAGAAAGTAAAAAAAAAAATCTGAAAGACTATGAGGGGGCCCATAGTACCTGACAGTTTCCCAGTTTGTCTGACAGATCCTGAGGTCCAGAGGTGAGACCTCTGTTCCAAACCGAGCCACAGACCACCTGGGTCTCGAGCGAATCCCTTAGTTCAGCTGTGCCTCAGTTTCCCTGCTGGTGGAGTGAGGGTGTTTCAGCTCATTCACCACTGTTCTGTTTTCCAAAATTGGAGTGAAAATGTTACAGAAATGAAAGCTATTATTACAGTTGTTTTTTTCTCCCTATGGTTATAAGAACAATAATATAAACTCACTGTAACTTCTAATTATAACCAGCAAAAATGGAGAGAAAAACTACACAGCTATTTATAACTACCTACAGAAATTAGGGAATAAATTAGATTATTAATACGGGTAAAAAGAAGTAAAGAATAGATGACGTGGCAGATGTATCCTCCTGCCAAACGCAGAAGGCAAGTGGCTGAATGTGGAAGTCCATCGCCAGCTTTGAAGTTTTAATACCTTGAAATGCTTGAAAATCAAGATTGGATGTTTCAGTGAAAGAGAAACTCTCTAGTGCTCCAACACACCTTCACGTTGGGCTGAGTGCAGCCCTCCCGCCCTGGCACATTCGGAACCAGGCAATGGAGCCATGATAAATGATCCTTCTGCAGAGGTGGGCCAAAACCTCTGCTGTCTTAATTCCTTAACTGCAAAAAACTTCCAGTGACAAGCTTGGCCCATTGAATCTATGAAACAGAATACACCTACAGGAATGACTGTTCTCAAACACTTGCTTTCTCACCCAAGCGTACGGTGCAACGCACAGCCACTGCTTCAGCACAGGATCTCACGTGCTGGAGGGATGGGACGTTTCCAGACAGCAAACCTTCTTGTTGATGAGAAGCAAAATATTTATCTCTGAATCTTCGGCAATTTTTTGAATAGTGTCATAATTCCCAGAATCTGTGGAATCTGAAACACTGACATATGGTAATTAACCCTCTTTTCATCTCTTTTCCATTCAGTTGCACAGGATAAGTATAGTAATGCATAACAGGTGGGAAAATCTGTATTTTATTTATTCATTTTTGCTTTGAGGAGATGCAGATAAAAATTGTAGACTGTGTTTTATGCTAAACCAAATGAAGACACGATGCATTCAGGCTGCTGTATATCCACTATTGCTGTGACGTTTTTATTGGTTCTCCTCCTAAGGCTACTGCTAAGTCCAGGAATAATGGCTAAGAAGCCGAGCTGTGAAGGTGACACTCTTCTGCACGTTCTGTGACCTTCTTTATGTTGGCGCTTTGGACAGCAGCACAGCTCCACCAAGTCAGATCCCATTATTTATGACATTGCAGTTTGAGCCTTAATAAATCATGCCCAGAGACAGTGTGATTTCTCAGCCAAGGAAATGCATACAAGGAAGAGGTAGGTGCAATCAAATGTCTTGGGAGACCACGGATGACGGGCTACTAGAGGAAGATGTGTGGGGAGGAAACCTTGGTTTTACATTGGCTCTGCTGCAGGCTTTCAGTGGAGATTTTTTTTGGAAATCCCATTCTGTGTTGGTGCTTGGTTCATCATCCAACCTCCCTTCCGCCTCCTCTGCCCTACTTCTTCTCCACTTCAGCTACTAGAAGGCTCTCGGCGAAGACTGTCTCTAATATGTGCTTGCACATGGCAGAACATCTATCTCGATCGAAGCAACTAGGCATTAACACAAATAACGAACAATGATTCATCTGAACAGCCTTGATATGAGCGCTGTTTTTTTTCTAATCTGGGCCTCAGCAGAGCTTTGAAGGATAATTTCCACTAAAAATTGGATCAACTCCATCAAGAACACAAATCCCTGTTTCCTCCAGATTGTTTCACTCGATTCACTAAAATGTTTATTCTACACTCAGAAAAAAGTTGCTGGAATTTCTAAACTGCATTAAAATTAATCCTTTGCTTCTTTACAGTTGCCTTTTCAGTGCTTCCTTTGTTCCAAGCTGGCGCTTATGAGAGCTTTCATAACCAGCCGGCAATCACATACATCCTTCCTGTTTGCAGATTTTACTGTATTTTACACAAACAAAAAATGTGGAACAGTCCAAAGTGCATATCAGACATCTGAGAAAGAAGAAGGTAAAAGCTGCTAACAGTTCCCAGCAAGAAGCAGATAAAGACACCTAGGCTTTGGAATGGAGCTACCTTATTAACTCACTTTCTACCTTGCGAAAATAAGAGCAGGAGATGACCCAACAGGACTCCAACAACCCCATATTGCTGTTGGAGCATGGATCTGCTCCAAAGGGACCACTGGAACACTAGGATAGCAGCCTTTAAAAGGAGGTGGA
Source organism: Syrrhaptes paradoxus (assembly GCA_013400615.1). Taxonomy (NCBI): domain Eukaryota; kingdom Metazoa; phylum Chordata; class Aves; order Pterocliformes; family Pteroclidae; genus Syrrhaptes; species Syrrhaptes paradoxus. Next base: position 5,529 of record VZTO01015263.1, read on the forward strand.
AATTAGTGCACAGAAAGCCCAGGTCAGATGATAATGGCATCGGCCCTGGCACCTAGGAAAGGCCAGGACTTGCCCTATAGCATTTGTAAGAAATGAACATACAAAATACAAGAAGTCTCCCCCTGTGCAGTGCTGTTCAGCTTCCTGGCCCATACTAGACTCTAATTCCAACTGAGTTTTAATTAAGGGCTCTTTCCAGTGCATACCTCAAACAGGTTTGAATAGCTTGTTTTTGAGGTAATAGTCAGTCATGAGAAATGCTCAGTGGCCAGTGACACTTTTCTGTCCCTCAATATGTGGGGAACAGATGCAATGAATGAACAACGTGTCATGGCACTGGTCAACAAATGTCCTTTCCCTTCAGCTGACACTGCAAACAGACACCTGCCTTTGCAGCAAGCACTCCAGGACCGTTAACAAACCCTTATTACCTTTTGTGAACCCGTGTCTCATCAAAATTTAAACAGACACATTGTCACACTTCAAGAACATCCTATTTCCTCCCCATGAAACAGCGAATTGCTGCTTAATGTTCTCCAGTGGTATTTGTTATAGACCGAGAAGCTGGGTCTCTGTGGTCTCTGGTACACTACAAAACACACTCATTTTTCAACAGCTGTGTATCTGAAAATAGACAGGGCTCAGGTGTTTTTACTACAGTGTCGTGAAAAAAACTTATGAGCGCACTGACAAAATAGGCCTTGTCTACATGAGCATTTGGTTTTTGCTAGCCCTGCTGCAGCTGTACTGCTACTGAAAACAGCACAAAATATTTGAACGTACACGGGCCTTTGAGGAAAAAAGAAGCTGTATGGTTTTATGCATCTTTCTGATATACATGAGTAGGGCAGAGCAGTCCAATCGCTTCAGGTTGAAGCAGAGGGCAGATTTTTAGTTGCATCCTTATACATCTGCCTATGTACTCACCTACCTACCCTTCCTTACAGCAGGAAAAAAAGTCGCTGGTAACACGCTTTAGTCTCTTTGTAGGAAGGGAATGGTGCTTTTAATGGGTAAAATAACAGTTAATATGTCATTGCAGTGATTGGGGAATAATAGTAATGAATATATATATATGTATGAAACTTCAAACAGTAGCAATGGATTAGAGACAGTCCTTTGCCAAGGAGGCTGCAACTAGAATAAAATGTAGCCTAGATGCCTTTTTTTTGTTGTTGTTTATTGCTTGAATGAATGATGTTTGCAAGGCTTCCCATAGCCGCACAGAGTAATGATTGATACCAGTGCCATGCTGCACAGGTCAATAAAGAAGAGAATTTCTCTATTACCACAATGATTCATGAAAGTGATCACTCCCACTTCGACTTGCTTTCCAAAAAAAATTTGCATGCAGCAATACACTTGCCAAATGCTCCTTGTGTGCTCCTGGTGAGCATCCTGAAGCTGCTGCAGACAGAGTTTTGAGAAACAGGACTGGAAACACTGAGAAACATGGAGGACACAGAGCACGTATGGTCTCTGAGGCAGCTAAGAACAATTTTTGCAGGGTCTAACAGCTTCCCACTCCATCACACCTCCTGCCATGAGGAATACCAGCAGATGGGGTGAAGTCAAGCGCTGCCCGGGAGCCCTCAGCTCCCCCTCCAGCCCCGCTTCAGGACTTCACTGAGGAACCATCTCTGCAGCTGTGACCCAGACCCTGCCCACCGCACCCTGCATCTCTCTGCCCCTCTGTCTGTCTCTCTCTCACACACACACTCGCTCTTACTTTCTTTCTTCCTGCTGGAAAGAGACACCTTATCTAGAAGGTTATGCATTACTGTGATACATTTGCTTTTGAAGTACTGAGTGGCTTTTAGACTCTGGCATTTTGAACTTTCCGGGAGGAAGAATGTTGCTCTCACAACAAACTTTGAAGTCTGTTTCCTGAACGCGTTAACTGTTTACTCTCTTCTTCTCTTTCTTGGCCACTTTAAGCTCCTTTAGAGTAAACACAGTCCTCACACCCAAAAAATCTTATCATCCAGGTATCAAGTAACATCCCAAACACGAAAAATCAACGCAACTATTTATAAAACATGGAGTCTGAGACAGAAATGAGACCACAGCTGTACTGGAGACTACAGCCCCCTCTTTACATACTGCTCATTGACACTCTGTGAATGTAGCATCTTTTGCCTTTTAGGCATGTACACCATGAGAAGCAAAAGTTATCACTATCACCAAATATTCCCCCTTTCCAAATCTCCTCAACATAAGCAAATCTGGGTCCCAAATATTCTTTCATGGGTAAGTATTTTGGTTACTAATCCTCACCTTTGTCTCACAGGTTTTTAGTAAAAGCTTGGTTGTGTGTTTAAAAACTATGATTGCAAAAAAAGGACCACATCAAAGAAATAATTGGTTGTGTTTGCGTATTCTACCACTTCCAAAAAACTAGGTCATAATTTCATATTCAGTTACACAATCACCAAATGCAGCAATGACTAGAGAAGAACCTGATCCGGTAATTTATTCTATTCCAAACAGAAGTTTAGGATAACAAAGATTCAGCCCGATAACTTCCCCCATTTAATGTAATTCTTTGTCATGAAAACAGAGACAAAAACAAGCTCTTTGTGTTAGGCTGTGTTGGCAGTTTAAATACCTTTGAGCAGACTGCTGTGGTTGAGTGACCTGGGATGGCTACGTGCTCAAAACAACCAACCCAAGAACAGCGTGTTTTTCTTTTAATCTGATAAACTTGCATCCTGATCTTAATCGGTAAGACAGCGTTGCAAAATTTGTCTTCTTTTGCATTAAAGAAACAAAATTTCTGACTAGCATCAGATTGTTTAATTAAAATTGTCAATCTAAAACATATCAATGTCAAGAAACAGAAACCCCAAAACCTCCACCCAACACAGTGGAGTTTTGTCAGTGAGTCACCCTTTCCTCCTTAGTAGCAATTAAAATATATATTGAATATTTTGCTTCTTTGCAGTAAAAAGCAAGTGTTAATAAACATTTCCTGCTTCAACCTGATCATCTGCTTCTTGTCATCCTTCTAAGAAAGAGGAGGAGGAAACTTGCTCAACTCACTGAAAAGAAATGGCTTTTGCATAACTGCAACTCCATGAGAAAAATGGTGCCACAACCACCCTGCAGAAGCCTGGGTGATGGTGTAAACCAGGCAGTTTCAAAGTCCTTGTAATGCTGGAGTGAAGGTCTGAGCTGAGGAACGCAACAAAAAACGTGCTCTGGGAGAGTACAGCAGAGAAGACACAAGCCCATCGTGCTCGTACTCTTTCCCCTTTTTTTCCTCTGTCACAAGTGCACTGGGAAAACACATCTTGTACCCAAGAGTTCCCTCTCTAGTGCCTTGATTTTAAGAGCGTATTCCTTCCACATGTGTATTTTCTCAATGTTACTATATCTTTTTCTCTGGGAAAGCTTACGAGAACATTCTGTGCCTTCTTTTTGCTCCCACCCTTCCCAGGAAAAGAGATCCAAGAATCCCACACCTTTTCAGTTCATACTTGCCCTCCAGATTTGGGTGGAATCCCTACTGATGACTCAGGAGCTTCAGAAGATAGAAACTAGAATTGTGTGTCTTTTCATATGCTGGACCCGAGGGTTTCTTTGCTTTAAGCCAAAGCTAGAGCAACAACAATTATAAGCTAGTCTCTGTTGTTTCAAAATTTCCTTCGCTGAGTTTGAAGGGATTTATTGGTAATATAATTGTTTTTATTCCTAGTCACAAACAGAGAACTTAACAAGAAGAAATGGTTGGATGGTAAAGCTGGGCAAACTCTGAAATCTGGCACAAGACATTGTTGAGTCACTGCTGCAGACAAAATATGAAGAAAGGACAAAGAAAAACAGTTTTGCACTGTCCTGAAGCAAGGCTGGATGCAGCTGTGATATGCGGTCTGTGTGGGAAAGGAGGTCAAGAGAGATCTGTCCAGCTATTTCCCCAAAGGCGTCACTCAGAGCACCGCTGCCCTGGCCGCTGGCCTAGCTGCTACGGTATATCACTGCTTAAAGTCTTCTGACCCAGACGAGGTGACCTGATGGATGATGTGAACTGGTTAAACACAAGCTACTGGGCTCACTACAAGACTGAAAGAATAAAATTACCTGGCTTGCTTTATACATAAGGTGTGACTGAAGGAACCGGTTCCACCTGGCCCTACAACCTATTTTTTTTTTAAAGAATACTCTGCATTTTGCTATGTTGGCTTAAAACTCCCTAAAGCTTTTTTTTAACCATACGTATTTGATCACCTGCAGTCCGACTGCAAGGTGGCTGCTCAGCATCGCCCATCCAAATGCCCTCCTTGTGCTCAGCCTGCTCTCACGCCTTCACGGCTGCTCTTGGCATCACAAGGACCACTTTCATCCTTAAGTTTAAACATTTTTTTGAGAAGACAGGACATGAAAGAATGATAAAAAGAAATCATTAAAAAGGAAAAAACAGTTTGAAGAACCAGAAATTTGCACTTGTCAATTCAGTATTGACTTGCCTTCTTTTTCCTAAAAAGTCATCCCTTCTGCCCTGCGACTGTGCTTTTCCTAGAAGTAGACTCAGAGGGCTTTTTCGTTTTGAAAAAACCCACTGCCACCAATACTGGCTGACTTCTGCTGCTCCTTTGCAAGGTAGCAGGCTCTCTCCCTGTAACAACTAATCACCGCGTGTCAGACTCACTGTGCTCAGACTCCGCTGGCCTCTGGCCTAGAAGCTGCTCTGTGCTTCCTGGCTGCCATTTGGCATGTTTTCACTATTTTTTTGTTTTAACTCTTTTTTCCTTTCTTAGAAGATTTTCCAGGCTGGGAAATTCAATCGGAGGCTGCCCCCAGCGGCTTGGCTGCCAGCAGGGAGGTTTGCCAGCCTGGAGCTGGCAGGGTGAGAATTGGACGCTTCCGCTCGTCTCCCCGTGGAGCTCGTGTCCCCGGCTCGGTCTGGGCACCGCTGCAAAGGCATTGAGAAACTGTGGTGGCTCTGCTTCCCCGCTTCCCTTGGGAAACAACCAGACTCCTGTCTTTCAGGAACTTGGCTATTCCTTTCAATCGACAGCAGCACACAAACCACGATGCATGAGGGAAAATGTGTTCAAGAAAGATGGGACACGTTCTCATCCCTGCAATAATATGGTCAAGCTTACAATGGCTCTTGCCCTGAAGAGGCTGTTGAAGACTCATCGCTGTTGAATGAGCTGTTTCAAGAAGCTGGAGAAAAACACAAAAGTGTCCCATGCCACCATCACTTGACCTTCAAGTTGCCACCACCACCAAAACTTTGGTGTTTTCGCTGACACAGAAAGCTGGGAAACTTCATACATGAATGACTTTCTCTTCATATGACAGATTACGTACAAAAGGTGGAAGTCTGGGGTGAAACTGAGGCAGTGCCAAAGACAGTCATGAGGGAAGGTGATGTGACTTCAGTTACAATGCTGCTGTGTAGGTCACAGAACTGATGGCACATTGGGCATGAGAAGTACAGCACTTAAAAACCCCTAAGTAACACCAAATACTGGAATTTATCCCTTTGGCAAGAGAACTTACTGTAAGAACATAAAAATCCTCGCATTTGACACTAAGTTTCCATATAATCTTGAATCAAGTTCAAAGCCTTGGACCTTATTGCTACGGCACTCCTCGGCGTACATCCAACTTACCTCAGAAATTACTGAGTGTTCTGGGATGACAAAGAAAATGCTGATGTATTTACAGTTAGCTTTTCTGTAACTTCCAAGTTATAGAACCAATGTCTGGTATCTGCAGACAAGGTGCACAGTGCAGACACCAGAAAAAGAAGGTATTTGCTCGTTTGCTCCTTGGACCTTTCACTGCAAGCATTCACAATATAAATAAAAGCTACAAATATTATCTCACTCCCAATGCAATTATTTATGTTCCCCTACACCGCCTAATAACAAACATATTTCTTTTCTGGAAGAGAGATCTCAAGTGGTTTAAGGACTCTGCTGCTTTTATCAGAATGGCAAAATGAACCGCAGCCACATTGTAGCACAGACCTAGTCAGGATAACCCTTTGGGTTATTAGAAGAGTTATAAATACATTTAGACTGCAGAAAATCCATGTGTGTGTGTATTTCTTTTTCTGGAAGGAGAGAAACCTGACAGTAAGTTTCCAAGGCCCGAGATCAGAGCTGAATTTTCTTTCCTGTCACCAAACCAACGCAGGAGAGCACATGATCCATCAGAAGGGTCACACGCTGGGGACACTTGCATGGGGACGGGGCAGTTCACCGTGTGTGCTTCCAGCGTGAGACAACTGCACAACTCCTGTGCATCCTAACATACATTTGAAAGCTTTCCTTTGGGAAAACCCTGGGGAAGCACGGCTGGTCCTTGTGCCTGCTGCTCCCTGGGAGGGGTGAGTCCTCAGTTGAGAAAGGTGAAATTTCCACCTCCTGCAAGGAGATGTGGACCAATCAACCAAAAAAACCTGACCACTAACAGTTTGACAGTCCAGAGTAAGCCTCCAATTCAGCGCCAGACTTAATGGAAGAGAAAACATACGGAAACGTTTTCACTTTGAAGCTCCCAAGAGACTCCTCCAAACAATACCAAGGAAAAACATTTCAGAAGTGCCAAAAATAAGGGGAATGCTCAATTTACTTATTTTTATGGTCAGTCACCGATCATGCTGATACTTGACTTTGGCTCTGAAATCTTAGCTGTGTTATAATAAAGATAATACACAACTTGCTCAGGGTAAATCCACAGATAAACTGAGACGTCTGTAGGACTTGAACAGAACTACAGACTGTTGCCATCTCTAAATGCTGACAGAAATTTGTAGTTAATTTTTTATATTTTTACCTTACAGATTCTAGGACAGTGATATATTTCTGTATTACATTCCACACAGTGGATGATTTTGTGTTAGATTTCCACAGGACTTTGTATAAATTACCTAAAACACCTATTCTTTTACGAGACGAAGAAATCTGAATTTATATATTTAAACTATCACGATGCTCATAACAAATTTCGAGACTCTCAGTGACATCAAAAGGCTTTCAAGCAAACATAGGGTGCTACAAAATACAAGAAATACAGGCAAGTGGCCAAATAAAAAAACTTCCAGCCATTCCATACGCCCCTTCAGACTATGGCGATTACATATCTTCAGACAACGGCCAATACTGAAATCACCTGTAAGGTATCAGCAGTCTCACTCGCTCAAAGCCTCTACAAACACTCAACCTGTGCTGTGCCTGGGAAAGCTGCAGACTCCTGAATGGTATCGAGAAGCCCATCCAAACTCTGCAGAGCCCATGGGCTGAACGGATTATGGAGGCAAGACCTGTCACAGTAAATGTGCTCTCCCATAGAACCTGGTCATGTATTAACACAAATCACCATTTCTACTGTATTTTTGTTCTTTGGTGCAATGGGGAAAACCTACCAATTCTCAGATTAGTTACCACCTGCTGAACAAAACACTCAAGGTTGCGCACTCCTCACGGATGAATTCAAGAGTTGAGCTCTATTCCAATTTTAAAACATTCCTCAGACAAAGCATCTCACGGTATCTCAGTGCCTGTATCTGGGTTTATTTGATGCTGCCAAATTTCCTCCTCCAATCCTGTCTATCTCCTTGCTCATTGGCCCCCGTATTAATGAGACTGAGCTAACAGATTGTGGCGTGTCGACATGCTGAGCTGACATCCTGCTGTCCCCTCCGTGTCTGTCTGACTTTTAAGTTTTTTCTTTCCATTCCCCTGCTGGATTACGTGTAACATGCACTGTAGTCCAGGAACGTCTCTTGCTTTGGCTGCCTTGTCTCTCTGTTTGGCATGCTCACGGAGCCGGAGGGAATCTTGCTGGGGCTGGCTAAGTCACATGTTTGCCCTTTAATGAACATTAAAAAGAAAGCAGAATCTATGCCATTTTGATATTTCTATTCATACAGGCCACAAGAAAGCTCAGGTCCCTGCTACAAAGATCACGGAAAACAAAGGCATTTGTAGCAGTTGATGCACAGAAGAGCTTGATCATATTGCAAAGAAAAGAGCAATTATTAAGCAATACAAGTCATGTGCTTTTAGTTTAAATTTGTTCAGCACGGCAATTTGGTAAATTTTTCTGTTACTTTCTGGCATTGCTGAACTTCCTCTTGAACGACCTTTACTTAAGGATATATTTTCACTCACTGAACTAAAGATGTTCAGCACAGTGGAAACATGTCCTTGGAAAGTCACCTTATGGGATAGGTCTTGAGGTTGGGAACTGAAACACTGATGTTCTTCCATAACCCCTTCCTCCCCTGTCTTGGATCCAGCAAAGGCGGAGAATGCTTGGGGAATTAGAACTCGTTTTTCCATAGGATGTTCCACACAAGCAGGGTCTGCTGAAGAACGACAAATGCAGGGGCAAAACCAAGGGGAGGCAAAGAGAGGGAAGGGACAGCATCCACAGTACTACGACTTCAGCTACAAACATGTCTGGAAAACTGAAACGCAGGTTCTCGAACTGTGATTTGCCGTGTCAAAAAAAGCAACCACCAAGCCAAAAATATGACAATGTTCAGTTGGAGTGACCTTTGCAAGAAATCTAGGGAAAAAGAAAAGAGCAGGATCTTTCCTTCCTAGGGAGGATTGTGAATTGTCTCCCAACTGCACTCCTGAGCGTGAATCAATTTTCTTCCAGTCGATAACTAGCGCAAAGGTTCTAACCTTCATTTGTGCTCCAAATACTCAATCGGGGATGTAGAACACATACCAATTAAGCAATTCAGCTAAAATAAGAAGGCCGTGAACCAACATCGTTGCTGCAGCTGCCCCTGAGGGATCGAGGGTTAGCAGCTTGGGGAAAAGGTAATTTATTGAGCTTAATACTCTGCGAAATGTTCTCATGATAATAAGATTGTAAGATCGTTTTAATATCTGAAGTCATGTTGAAAAGGTCATTTCTCATCTTTTACGCCTACCTAAGTCATGTAAATTAGAGCTACTCAAACAGAGATGAGGATGTTTGCAGCCTAAGTTTTTCTACATTTTTGGATGACGGAGAAAAATATCAGTAATCCCAAGTGGTGGACACAATCAGAGAGTGCCCATGAGCGTCAGAACAGCAACATTAATGGATACAGCTACTTTTGCTTTGCATTAGCCCCGCATTTCATCTTTGACCTAGCAGATTTTATTCAGGCTTTTTCCCTCCTTTTTAATGTTGTGATTTGGAGAACGTTAAAAACAGTATTTCAAACACACTACATGTAATGTGAAAGGGGAGGGGAAAAAAGCTGAGGTATTTGCCAGAACTTTTATAACCCAGGAAAACGGGGCACTGGCAATTTCGCAAAGTACTCGCCTCTTTTCCAACATGCTTTTTTCTGTAAGAAAGAATTAACTTAGAGATTTTTTTTTCTTTCCTTTTTTTCTAAACGCTTTCTAGGCAGAAACTTTATAGACTTTGCCTCCACGTCTCCTAGCCAACATTCCTAAATCACAACTTGCAGCTGCCCTTGCTATTGCAGCCTTGGAGCCTCCATTTGGCAGAGCACCAGCGTCATGCCAAGATGTGATGTTTCTGTGATGTGCGCAATTACCCAACAGGGACGGAGCCGAGATCCCCAAACGCATTTCACTAAGGCCCCTGAATCATACCTGAAACCAGATCTTCAAAATTTATAACAGCATTAGGCTATCTAGGCCCTTAGTTTCATTTATGTTTTGAAGCTTCAAATCTATCACACAACTGAGCGAAACAGGGGCATTATTCAGAGTAGTAATGCATGCGATCCCATGTAGTCTAAAAGACAGAAATCCCCATCTGCTCTCTTCTTTTATTTTCTTAATAGTTTCCAGCATCTTCTTCCTTCCTCATCTTTCAGTTACCCCAACAGCTCCTGCTCTTATCCTTTGCCACAGCCACCACAAAAAACAACCCCCCCAGGAACGCTTCCTTTGCCATCCCCCTTCCTAATAATTTTTCCACCTCCTCTCTCCTGAACCACTGCCCCATTTGTGACTCTTTGCTGGTCAGGCTACAAGCTTTTCAGAGGAAAAGTCATATCTTTTTTTCTGCTTGGCAGTGTACTCCAAAGGTGCTATGCAAACAATTTATTATAACAGATTGTGGCCCAGAGTAATTTAATAGACTGTAAACCCCGGCTCAAGAGAGCTGGCGATCCAGCATTCACAAAGCGTACCACGCATTTCTCAATACATAACACATAAATCTCTCTGTTGCCGTGGCTCTGTTTTCAGATTTGCTGGGTTTTGTTCATGAAAATTTTCTGACTATTTATCAGCTTGATCTTCTCCATCTGCCTTTATCATCCCTTACAGTCCTTCTGAGAACTCCCCAGAACACAGAGACTGAGGCAGCTGCTGAACAATGTCACAGCCTTCCAGGGGTGGGACTCTCTGTAGAGAGTTGTATCCCCACCATGCCGGGACTGTTACCCTTAGATGAGCAATAATAATGACGATAACATCAAGCTGAACCACTCTATCACACCAGAAGAGCTGGGAAGGAGAGGAAATGTCTGCATGCTTGTCCTTTTTGGCTTCCTTTGTTTGGTCCAAAGTGTTGACAGGAGGATGCTCGAAACACTAGAATCCCACCCCATCATTTGCATGACATCTGGATGGTTCACTGACAACAACTCTTCATGGTAATGCTGCACCCCGCTGCGACCTCTCTGGTTTCATTACTAGGTGGCCGTATCTAATAACACGCCTGCCAGGAACATCACTGATCCCCGTTAGAGCACTTAGTTGACAAAAAGTCAGTGCCAGCTTCCAGGTAACAACTTCCCCCCAGCTCTGTCAATGTTATTTTTTTTCCTCGAGCTCAACTTTGGTAAGGACACATTGCATCCAGCTAGAGAGCTTTTCCGCTGTGAACTGCACTTTCAAGGAAAGTGATTCACAAATGAGAAAAGGAAAAACAGAATCCTGAAAAACAGAGAAAATAGAGTAGCAACAAAGCGCCTGAGAAAAAGTAAGAGGATTTATCATTTGGCCAATGGATTAAACTTGAAACCTACCTTTCACTTGGTTAGGTATATGTGTGAGCGTGTGTGTTTGTGTGCTTCATCAAAGGCAAAAAACCACAAGAAGCTTCAGTTTTGAAGACTGGCCTCACTGGAGTGGTTCCAGTTTGGATGCCAACTGCTGCTAATCGACTGTCCCATCAGGAGAGGCAGGCAGCGCACAACTCGCTGAGCACCGGCGCTTACCAGGTTGTCTCCTCCTTTTCCCATCCCTTCTCAACAGCTACTGAGCAAGTGAAGCTTCCAAAACACGAGCAGAACTTATACAACTGTGAAACAATAAATCAAGTTTGCCTCACCGGCAGTAGTCTGCTTTACAAATTTGCACCCTGTTTGGGATGGACGTGGATGTCTGTATTTCACGTGCAGAGGCAAGCAGCAGTTAATGGGAAACCCGCCGTCTACTCATTGCAGCGTGTGCCAGGCACTGCAGCCTGCATATTAATAGATGATAAATCGCTATTTGGAAGAAATATATGTTTTACACATAGCTTAACATATGTTCATAAAAAAAGACTGAAACTTGTTAATCCCAGGCATTTATACCTTCGTCCAATTTTAAAAATTGCAGTACAGTTTTAGAGGAGCCAATATTTCATTGTAGACTGGAAAAATCTCTGCAAAAGGGAAAATAACCGTAAAAGTACATGAATAGTACAAATTATAGAATAATTTTTCTGCAATTCTCCAAAACTTATCTGGAATGCTACTTAAAAAAAAAGGTAAGGGTTTAAGATTACATGGAAAATATTACACACCCTTCACACATATTTTTTTAAAGTCAGCATTTTTGCAGGGAATTTTGCAGAGTACATAATAAAAGTGCAGCAGAGAGACAAGGTATTTCAAGTAGCCTCATTTTTTTCATTAAGATCACTCATTCAGTTTTCTTCTAATTCTTTTCATAAGAGCAGCCAGTCTCTTGCCTGAGTTTTTATAGGTTTTGTATGGTCAAATCTCTCTCAAGAAGTAAAAACAGTTGATGATAGTCTAGTGGACTTACTGCAGTCAACAAAAAAGGAGTATTTATTTGCTAATTAGTGACTTCAAGAAATGCCAGGTCTGTAAGAGATGATCAACACAGGACTGATCTGGCTAATGTAACTCCGGGTGCCTGGTTTCTGAATCTGGCCAGTCCTTCCCTTTGCTTCAGCCATATGATCAGTGCAATGACTATGCCGTACTCAACAGGCATTCTGAATGCTAGAAAACCACAGTCACACCACCAGCTAAACACCACCATGCTCTAATCTCTTACAGTACAGCAGTATCCACGTGGCAAACTTCTGTGTGTTATCGACAGATGGGCTTTAAATGAAAGCATACACCAAACCAGATCTCTAAGAAACTCCGCTCCCAGGAGGCCATCCACAGCCAACCTACGAAGTCGGCATTGGAGGGAACAGCCCGGTGCTCTCGTTCACAGACCATTTAGTCCTTCGTTAACTGACGACTGTACAAGAGTGCAGCCAAGAAAGCAAGCACAGATAGATAGTGCTGAATCTGGAAAATGTGCTGCATGAAAGAAGTGGTTAACTTCATATATTCAACCAGATCAAAGATTACTAACTTAAACCTTCTACGCGTCAAACTTCGCAGCTGGTCCCTTTATCAGCTTGCTAGGAAAAAGTCTCTGTGGATCGGTGCCATTCTTCGTAAAACCTCAATTGCTCTGCAACAAAAGAGGTCTAATTTTTACGGTAAAGTTCTGCTTATATTTAGTATCAACATCTGACCACAAGTGCCAAATATAAAAGTTACTGGGACTCACTTTAATTGCGTTTTGTGCACTCTCTGTAAGCCAAATCCTTTAGCCTTACTTCGTGCATGCTCAGGCAACTACAACATTAGCTTCTACCAGTAAATACTTAACCTCCCTTCAACGTGGAAATCCAGCATAGATTCCCACCACTTTAGACTGGAACCAAAATGTCCTTCATGTGTAAAATTCTACATGTAATATTACACTACAAGAGTAATATTCTACGTCAGTTGTCCTAAGATTTTCTCTAAAATAAGAATAAAAATTAAAAAATATGCACCAATTCTTGTCTCTCCTGCTTTCCTCCTCTTGAGGACTTCTCAAAGCCAGTTAAGACACTGTTAAACAGTCAGGCCCAGCAATGTAAGAAAGAGCACCATGGAGCACTGACAGCACTACTGCAACCGCTCATTAGAGCAAAAGCCATAATCCCAATTAAGGATGCTCACTGTTTAAGTAGTGCTAGCAACTGCAATCCTTCTGGTGTCCAGGGCTCCGTGTGCCCCTGGCAGCAAGAGGGGCTGTGATCCTGTTTGGGAATGCAAACTGAGCCTGCAACAGTTGGGTGCAAACAGGTTTTCCATTTACTTTTTCCTCTTCTAATATTTAGTTTAACTACCTGTGTTAAAGCTGGGAGGAACATTTTCTGCTAAGCGCATTCCTCTGCAGGCCCATCTCTTGCCCAAATGCTTGAAGTAGTACAGCAACAGTCTTGTATTGATGCACATCTTGGTTAAATAAACCAGTTTTCCAGGCTGCTAGGTTTTCATTTACATTTCTGGTAGATTAGACTGAGGTATGGAACTGAAAACCGCGTACGCTGGGAAATGGAAAGACGTAAATTAGTCCTTTCGTGTACAACTTCCCACCTAAGAGCCACCTGTCTCTACCAGGTCCCAGCCACTTGAGTCGCCCATGAACCCCTCTGCTTCTGACGGGAGAGAGGCCAGAGCAGTGCGGGGGTCAGCAGACAGCCCAGCAGGCTGGGGCTAGAATGATAATCCCCGTTACTGGGGAATGTAGGGACCAGGCTCAGCTTAATGAGATACACTTGGGGCGCTCTCCTTGGGGTTTGAACTGGGATGTTTACCCAACCTACCTGAGGCAGTTACCAGGAGAGGAAAAAAAAAAAAGAATGATAATAAAAGGTTGATTAATTATGTGCAATAACTGGGACGGCATATCATGAAAATTCCATTCTTGTTTACTCAGCTAATTCACTTTTTATGAGTGTTTAGGCTTTAAAGCAAAACAAAGCACTAATTACCCAATTAACGAGCAATTAAGTTACTGCAGCCTAATAGCCTGTACAGTGGCTGCCTTTATGAGTCTGATGGTGAGTTAGAGACCCATTAAACAAATTTATACACAGCTGTAGCAAACATTACATTTCCAGAGATGTTACATTACATGCTAATATTTTCACAGCCTTGAAACATCATTCACCAGTTTAGCGAATAGAGTTTGCCAGTTTACTCAGCCGGGGTCTGACAAAGGAAAGGTCTCTCACATTTTACCAGCAGTTATTACCCAGAGAAGTAGGGCTCTATATTTCAAAGCTGTCTGGAAAAATCAGGTGACTTTTAACCAAGTTGAGTAACATTTACCTTGAACTTTTTTTTTGGCCTTAATTTAGGAAGAAAAGGAAGAAATTGCAGTCCAGTCTTTTTCAACAAATGAATGTACTTATTTGCAGGAGTCTAAGATGCTCTGGGCAGCAGGGGATGTTGTACTGGAAGTTTTACATTTGCGATCAGGTTGTGAAGATGAGGATGTTTTACTGTGTGAAAAGAGACCACGATATTTTTGTAAACTCTTCTAGGCAGATGGGATTACCTGTGATGAAGCCTGACACCTCTGAATTATGGTCCAGTATTAGAAGTGGGCTCTCTTCTACACACCGAGCAGTACCAAGACACAGTGGCATGAAGGCTAAAAGTGGAGTTTTGATCTCAACTCCTGTGCTGTGTTCTCTTCAACAATTACAACAAACCCACAGTGTTATAACTGTATTTCAGTGTGGTTCAATTTTCACATCAATAATGGGTGTATCTTTAGTGCAATTGTGATTGCATGAAGAAAAACTTTATTTTTAAAGCATCCATTTCATCTTAGTTGAAGTATTTCTTCTGAGTAAGACTAATTGAAACTCAAAATAGATAATTTATTTCTGCCCATACAAGACAGGTTTCCATTTATCTACTACCACACCTTAAACCTTAGATCACCTCTTTCACAGACAGTATCACTTCAAAACACAGGCTGCGCTAGGTAAGTAAGAAATGTTTCACAGACCACAGTAAGGTAAGCAGTGCAGCCCTGCAAGCTGCTGTATTTCCTGAGCAACTCCACAGAAACGCACAGTAAGCAGTAAAGATTATTGGGTGTATTGGTGGCCCCACTTTAATGTGACATTAAAGATAAGCCATTATTTGGCAGTTCAGGACCTGGAAGTATGTATTTTTTCAAGTTGCATACACACATCAAACCTTCAAGCTGGCATCATCACAGTCCCACTGAATTCCATGAACTGCACCGACTTATAGCAGCCACTAAAGATTTGTTTCCTGCACAATCATTAATAAATATAGAGACACACCTGTGTTAATGAATTCGAAAGCACGAGACTATCTCATTTCTCTTATGGATAAACAGAGTTCCGCTCACACCCGGTACCTTACGGACACCTCCCCAGGCAGAACTGTTAGTGGTGCCCCGTTGCCTTTGGCCTGTGCTTAGAGCTTTCTTCTTCTACAAATTCTCTGATATCTAATAAGGCGTAAGCTTAAGCTTCAACATTTTCCCTAGTGGAAATACTGAAGATGAGTTATTTTCTTTTTTTCCCCATGAACACTGCAAAAATGTACTGGTTTTGAGATGTTTATTGTTCCATCAAATTTGACGGACCAACTCGCTGATGGACTTAAAAATGATTAGAATGGGTGAGGCACAGGCAGACACAAAAGGACACATGACTGCATAAATCTAGTTTTCTTAGGGAGCTAGGTTAAAGGAGGAAAGTAACAATCTCCTTTTGGGGAAGGTTTTGTAAAGTAATTTAAAAAAATGGTATGGAAAAGGTATGGAAAAAAAATCAGGTGACAACAGTACAAAGGCAGAGCAATCCTCATTTGGGGATCGTAAACAGCGTAGGAAGGTAAATGGTCAGCCAAGATGAAAAATGTGGAAAACAAACCTGAAGGCAACAAACAAGATTCAAAGCAACTACATCTCACCTAAAAAGGGCCATCTTTTAATCATGTATATATTAACGCTTTCTTAGCAACTTCATCACCCATCAGCCCCTCACACTTGTAACCCAGCAGCGTTTGGTTTTGATTGAGTAATGTCTCCCAACTCTATCTTTAGTCTTTCATTTTTTTATTCTAGTTTTTATTAAAGAAAAGGTCTTACCTACCCTGTTTTGTATTGTTCTCTCTTCTCTCTTTTTTTTTTAATCCAAAGTAATTTCAAAGAGTGAGCGTCAGATATCAAACCCAATATCCTTTTTCTCATTAGCACTTTTCCCGTGCAGACCTTCAAATGCGGTAATAATTAATGAGTCTGTGTCAGAAAATGAATAAAAGATGGCTCAGATGCTTCACTGTTCAGGGCTGACCTTTAGCTGAGTCTACTGTATTAATATATTCTTGTGTTGTCAGACTCAAAGAGCTAACTGCCTTATGAATTATTTATCAACACAAAAAGTCTTAACCAGAAACAGTGTTAACATTAATTTCTAACCCTCTGTGTCACAGCAAAGCCTGCCTGCACTGCATAATTGAATTTTAGTTTTAGACAAGCAATCAAAGCACAAGTCGCTGTTGTTGTAAGTGTGGCTGCCTATGATAGCAAGAGGAACGGCTGCTCTTTTCGCACATCTGGTGCATTACAGGCAGTTCAGGTTTCTGTGAGCAATAAGCCCAACTGGAGACAAATGTGGAGTTGGTTTGCAGCAATGAGAAGCACTGTGGCTCCCTCCTCCCCAGAGCCATTCTAGATGTTGAACTGCTCGTTATCCTGCTATTGGTATTCCTAATTGGGACTGGTACGGAAATGTGTTATGTCTTCTCTGCTTTCAACCTAACGAGGGGTTGCCTGATACACCTGAATCACAGGGGATGAGGCTGTGGTACTTGGTTCTGCTCTTCCATCTGTCTTTCTCAGATGGGATTTCATTGATCTCCCTGCTCTGCCCTGGATGGACCCCAAATGCACGAGCTTCTGCAGCTCTGTCATTTGCAGTTGCTGTAGAAGTGGGTTTCAACCGCCACCCCCAGCCAATTCTGAGCAACTGTCAAATTGATTTACAGGTTAGGCTTAATTTGTATCACACCAACCCTATCAAGACCTGAAATACAAGGGCTCAGTTAGGACTTACGGGTTTTATTCACAATTGTTCCCTCCAGAAAAGTTGGGAGATTATGCTTGTGCTGGACCAAGAGCAGAGACATAACAACACATGTGTAGAAGGGAAATACCTCTATACCCTGGTGGAATACACCGGCCTCCATTCACAGCTTCAGCAAAATCAGCACCAGCCTAGTACTTTTTTTTGCAGTTCACACTCAGTGACTGAGGTTTGTTCATCCCTGAAGAAACAGTTCAGAGATTATCAACAGAGCAAGAGGGCCTTACAGAAATGAGACGTGGCTTTAGGCTCTAAATCCTGGAACAACTCAGCCAAGCAGCAGCTTTGGTAGTTTTCTCCCTCCATTCTCAGAGTCAGCAAGGGCAAGGAGTGAAGAATTAAATCCCTTTGGTCTTTTCCCACCTCAAGGAAGAATGAAGTAGGAACTCTTTAGTCTTACAAAGATATCTCCTCTTTCTTTTCCTGGGAGCTTAAACCCAGAGACTGAATGAGAACCACGAGAGCCCAGCACAGGGAAAGGCTGCTGCTGATAGACTCCCGGAAGAACCCGGGTCTGAACAGAAATGATGGAGAAGCACCAAGAGCTCAGACAAGTGACCATGCTGCTGAGGAGAGAAAGACAGACACCCTGTGAAGCAGAAAAGCTGCAGCTCACTCAGTTTCTTCAAGGATGAGTAACCCTACCCAAAGGAAAAAGGGAAAAAAAATCACCAATCCTGTCATTCAGCTATCCATCATCTCGGTGGCCTGATAAAGGAAACTGAGTTTGACTCCATCTGCAAAACCTGTTGTGGCCTCATGCTGAACGTCTCCTCCCCAGCTCAGGAGCTACAACTGCTGCTGGGGATGTTGGGATCCAGATCAAAACCTCTGAACTACAGGTAGATTAACTGTGAGGCAGGAAAGCTGTGTTTTCACAAAGCTACCCGTGGGATCTGGATGCTTACTTCAAATTAATGGAAACTGGTTGCCTTAACCCCAGAGGGCTTTGAAAAATTTTAATAAAAAAGATCTCCACCATCTCCAAATAGGTATTACCCTGAGCATTACCCCTTACCTAATGACTGGTGATCAAATGTTCAGCAGGAGCTATGCGTGTCACACCTTTGCCACAAGAAAGCAGATGACTACAAGCGTATTAATCTGAGATGAAAAGTGTTGATCTTTGCGGGTGTTAAGACTATGTGACTCTGGGTTTTCCATCCAAGATTGCCAGCCAAGTTTCAATGGAAAACAAGGCATGACATTTTTCAACACTCTGCTAACTCTTCTTAAGACTAATCTTTTATAGGCGCTGGAATCTTCAGAGCAGATTTTTTTTTTTTTGTAGTTGTTTTTATTTTTACTCTGGAGCCTATGACAGATTAAATCAGTCCTTGCCAAACCAGATACTTTTCTTTGGCAGACATTTGCATATTAAATCTAAAATTGTTTGCCATGACACAGTGAAAAGCAATTCTTGAAAGCCACTTCACATGCTTCCTGCAAGATCTCACTAGCACCTCCCTAAGTAACCAACCTGTTTTTTTGGAGATTCGATAACCTGGCACATTCAGCTGTGACTTGTACCGTTAGTGCTCAGAGCAAAATCCACGATAAAAGGTCTGGAAGACACGCACTTCTGCAGTAAATCCGTAGGACAGCTTGGGTCTCCCTTCAATTTGGTATTTATTAGTTTTTTCCCCAAACACAGCAGAAGACGGTGACAACTAGTTCCCATCTGTACATGCCTGCTCCCGAGCTATGGAAAATGACTCTACTGGCCAACTGGAAGCTGAATAGTTTATACATGAGCCAAACAAATGAGGTTTAAGGATGACTGATACGCTGGGATTGACTCTTTGCCCCCACCGAAGGCTCGCGGAGGGTATACCCTGCACAACGCGTTGTAATGTTGGCAAACAGATAAAAATAGCTCCTTGCTTTACAGCTATTGTAGCGGTGTGCTGACCTGCTCTGTATCCCATTGCTTTCTGCGCCCCAAACTCTCTCTGTCGGTTGTATAAAATATGTTACAAGTGGGGATTTTATTTTTTTTTAATCTACCACTTCAATATACCAGACTAAGCTAGTAAAAAAATGAGACGGTCATGCTCTTTTAAAATAACAAAACACCCACCCTGGCAGTTATGACATAACCCGGCAGATTTTTCTTGTTACTTTGCTGTTTTAAGTGCCTCACTCAATGTGAATCCAATTACCAAGGCCTTTGTTTTCTCTAACAAAGGGACTGTGTTTCAGGGCTCCGTCTCATCTGGCTTTAATCATCTCTCATGAGGGGAGCTCACTAACAACCACCTTGGGATACCTTTTATGACAGATTTGGGAAGGCGCATGAAAGAAGGGGGGGTTTGAAGAAAGAGGAGATGAAGTAGATCTCCCCCCTCCCCCCCGCCTTTTTTTTTTTGTTGTTTTTTTTGACAAGTGCATACACTTTCCACAGAGCTCCAGTAAACCCGCGCATGACATACCCCCGGCCATGGATGGAAATGATTTTCGACTGGCTATTTTTTTGGACTGAACTGTGGCTTATTTTAGAAGTCTCCAAAGGCTTCTGAAAGAGGGAAGAAAAAAAAAGCCCAGCTCTAGATCTTCCCTGGCCCATGTGGCTGAAAATTACCCATTTTACTACTACGAAGGCCTGTGCCAGTTGGCCGGCCTGGACAGACATGTTTTCTTTCCCTTTTAGGCCCATTCTATAACAATTTTTTCCTCATAAAACTTACAACTGGTGCAGCCTTTCTCAAGTTTGAAAAGTAAAACTTTTGAAATCAATAGGACTCAATTAATGCAGTCGAGCACAACAGATCCTTCAAGAGGATTTCCTCCGCTAGAAACGGGAATTTCATTCTCTTCCCCTTCATTGCAGGAGGCAATAATGATTGCTCAAGTCACACTTTAAAAGTAATCATTTCAATAACAGACCAGTAAACAAAGTCTTATTCCATCCTGAAATGTTGTATTGAAAAGAGAAAACCCTTCCCCAAAGCATTCTTCCCCTGTTAAGGGCAGTGTAAACGTTGTTTTTGTTCAGTTTATTAAGTTTTCACAAGGCCAAGAGCAGGCTACATCAGTTCCCAAATATCTAATGGAGAAAAGTATTTAAGGTTTTTGCATCAGTCCTTTTCCACTGCATGTGACAAGGACAGGAATCTGCCAATTTTCCCCTCTCTCAACATTTTGGTCACCCCAGCAAATGGCCCACAGTCATAGAAGGTCTTCGGAAGATTGGTCTGTCGTCTCAAAGGTTTCTGGCTGCTGCAGCACTTGCTCTCAGAGGCCCTCATCCACTCATGTATTAGGGAAAAAGAAACCCCCAAACAGTTGCAATGATAAAAAACTCATTAAAAAAAAAAAAAAAAGAGTACAGCAGAGAACTGTCCAACCTCTGACGAGAATCCCAGATGTTTCCTGAAGCCCCAGGAAATAAGTAACATGAGGCAAATGCCCATGAGAAGAACTTGCCTCCATGCCCTGCTACCCAGCTTTGGCTTTTGATTAGTTAAACTGGGATTTTTGGGAAGGACTTCACCACCCCACAGTGTTCACAGCATCACGGCTCTGAATGGGACTGTCTAGTCCCTCCTTCCTCTTAGCTGGAAGAAACTGATCTACCCCAGCACCTCTCTGTCCTCACCTTTCGAAAGTTTTTCATAATGTCCTCATGTAATTTTGCACTCTGGTTTCCCTCTGGGTTTGAACAGTCATTTTAGATTAACACAACCATTCCCAAAACACAGGGGAGAATTTTTGCTCTGGGACAGCCTATTCATGATTCCTTTTAGAGTCCAAAACCAACGCACAGACCTGTACCAGCCACAGCGCTGCACTGACAAGCCCATACAAATCACAAGAGCTACTGTGTTAGGCTAATGTGGGCAATGACCCAGGCAACATGATTTACCAGTACAGTAACGATCACACATTTCATGTTGATTTACTAAGCGCTGGAACTAAAACTTACATTGGATGTTACAGAACTCAAATGATAATTGTTTTGATCTACTCTGAGCACAGGGGTATCTCCAGGGCTCAGCCAGGTCTCCAGCCAGACCACAGGTACGGCCGCAGGAGCCACTCCACTCCAGACCCCATCTCCTGCCCACCACTCAACAGCATCTAGCACACAGGACCGTACAAAGGTACCTGAGTGAGTTGGAGTGAGAAAAATTAGCATGTTCCTCCTGGAACAAAGGAAAGTATTTACCCAGTTACATGCTTTCCCACCTAGCTTTAAAAGTTTGCTGAAATGGGATTGCTCCTCCAGCCTTCCAGAAATCTAACGGGATGTGAAACACTGGGTTTAAAACCGTAAATGTGCAAAGATCAAAATCAGTACTGAAGATTCTGTAGCTGAGAAACATTCAATTACTGTGAGCTGATGGATGCAGCTGAGGGTTAGTCATGATGCTTCAGCCAAGACTTCAGGAGAGACTAAGCTGCCTGCCTTAGCCTGTTACTACTAGTTACTATTACAAAACCTGATCCGCTAAGCTTCAGTGGATTAACTTGAATTTAAAAAAATTTAGCTTCTCTTCTTTATAAATGTATTTGCAGGGTAAAAAAAACCCCAACACTGTATAAAGGCTATCAAGCAAAACCACTGGGATCCCAAGAGTTTACTGGTTGCAGGCACCTCCTAAAATTTCGACAAATGTTCCTGTACATCTCCTACTTCTGGTTCTGCCCTAACCCCCTGTACTTGGAGGTGGCTGACACCAACTGGACAGTGGAACCATTCAGGCACAAGGAAGTTATAACTTGGTTCTGTGGTTTTTGGTTTTTTTTCTTAAATATACAGAGAGATCAATGCAGTTTTTCCATAAAGCACTAATCATTCTAACTTTCACTATGAATAATTAAGAGCATTAATCATATTTCAGGCAAATATTTCCATACAGCCTATTAATATATCCCAATCAGATCAGAAAGACTCAAGTCCAGTAATAACTGAGACTCTAAGCTCTGCTAAAATCAGCCTTTTAAGACATACTGTGGTTTCAGATGTTTTGCACAGCTATTTATTTAGCTTGTAAACAAGCCACCAAAAACATTCCATGTAATGATGGGAGAACCGCAATTACATTGTTGTGGGGATTTACAAAGAGCTCAGCATACTTTTGTGATTTAGAGAAGAGAAATCTTTCATTCTTTCTAAGAGCTGATTTCCAGATTTATGTCTGTGCTGTGAAGCGCCCTGGGAATCATTAAAATGGTGACAAAGAAAAGTGATTTTCTTTATTAAAAGAGGAATGAAGGAGGGGAGGGTGAAATAAGAGAAGCCTCCCTGCTCTCCCTCACAACAGATTACTTTCCTCCTTGTCAGGGATTTTATGCAGAGTCAAATGATCATCAGGTAGCATTGATATTCTTTTGTTTCAATTTTGATGCATATTTATTAACAGCAAATTGCTAGAATAGCAGCACTTCAGTTTATTGTACAAGCACCATCCTCTGCCTTACCAACCCCTGCTCGAGGAAGGGTACCAGCACCAACGCGACCACACCACAATCCATTGCCCACGCAGTACCTTTAATGTTGCTACTGCCAAACCTTGGAGAAATGACACAAAATTCATTTTGCGTGTTCAACAGCCATTAAGTAGCTACAATTTTTAACTGATACTGATTTGAGCCAGTTAGTGAAAGTGGCAATCTCTGTGTGCCGTTAGCGGTACCCTGAGCTGGGGAGACCCCATCTTATCTCATTCTGTGATTTGTAACGCAAGAGAATCACTCCAAGCCAAACTGGGCTCAGCCTCCACCTCCAGCTGCTGTCTTTGGTCCTGCAAAGGGTCACTCCAGTTCAATGTTCACACCTTATTCTACTTCTACAGCGTAAAAATGTAACCATATATTTCCATATAGAAAAAAAGAGCAAAGAACCAAACCACCATTTTCAGCACTTCACAGATCTGCTGCTTTCATTCAAATCCAGCCTAATGGCTGTGACTCCAACCGCTAGATCCAGGAAATTCCCTTGTTTGTGCTCCAAGTCTCACACTTTGTGCAGCCGCAGGGGCACAGCTCACCTTCGTGCTGCTGTTGACACTGCCCACATGCCACTGCCAGCAACAGGGGAACATCGCGTCCTCAAACGCTGCCCTGGGGTTTGGATCTACAGACAGCCACCTAAAAAACCCAAACACTGTTTAATTCAGCCAAGGACACAAAGGTCCCTTTCTGAATTTAACTTTTTTTTTAACTATTTCAGAAAAAGCCCAGGTTTTATAACTTCTGGGTAGGTGGTTCTAGCTGAAGATCTGGATTTAACCTTGCTGAGGGTGCAGACCCCAGGGCACCATAAGTCCTTGCACTGCAGGTGACCTCCTCCCATGGATGGAGATCGCCTGTGCCCAGCAGCCTCGGGAGCATGCTCCTGTGTGCCCTTGCTCCCGAGCAAGTACTCGCTGCACAGGTAAATCTGAGCCTGCCTGCAGTAAATTAATGAAGAAGTGACATCCCCACCATAATTCCTAGGGAGAGAGTGATGAGAGGCCTTAAACGTGATTGCTTTCCATCTGTAGATGTGCTTAAAGACTGTAAAATAAATTAATGGGGAAATCTAAAACATAATGATAAGGATTCTCCACTGAACAGGTGTTTTTTCCATCCATGAAATTACAAGTTGCCAGGAAAAGACATGGGCCCAGCTCAGTTTTATTTCAGTCTCAGCTCCTTCCATTAAAATAATAACAGGCTTTATGTTCCTGAAGCTGTAATTAAACAAGTGCTTTGGAAGGAAGACCTATGGCTTGTTGTAATGGAAATAAAAGCGAAGCTCCAGCAAACTGCTCAGATTGGACATTCCCACTTCTCCTTGCCTCTTGGTGTGACTTTCCAGCCCAAGCTCTCATTCCATGCTGCTGGGTTTACTGGTTTTGGGTTTGTTCCCGTTTTTTAAATGGAGAATATGTAACCATTGAAGTACATTTAAAATCTATTCAGAAAACATAAACTAGAAATAAAGAGCTCCAAGAGCTGCACAGCCAGCCTTTGCCTCCATCCACGCAGGCATTTGCCACCAGTATCTGACAGGGACAACCCAAACAACTTGTGCGTGGCACTGAGCATCCTTCCCGTCACTCAGAGTGTAAATGATAAATTCTGCTCTCAAACATGTAACATAATGTATGGTGTGAAAAAAGAGAAAACCCACGAGTGCTGTCGCTGCATATTTATGATATAAAATAAGCATTAGCATATGGGAGAGCTCTAAAGGGAAAACAGAGCCTAGCTTCCTCCAAATTTAGAACAATTGACTCAGTTTTAGAATCTAGGGCTTCCAAAAGAAGTATGTATTTTTTACTAAGTCAGAAGTCAGTTAACCTGTCTGTAACCCCTTTAAATAAAAGTTCCATCTTTGGCATACATGACAGGAGATCAGTAACTTAAGCTAAAGACACACTTTAACTTATGATTTTTCAGACAGTTCCTGAAATATTGGGAGCCCACAGCTGTTGAAGGAAGCAGTCACTCCGCAGGCACGCACCAGGCTAGATCCCCAGGCAGGACCAGGCACCTCCATTTTAGTTCAAATTTGTGTTCATGAAAGACCTGCTGCGCTTTTTGCCAACACCCCAGGAATGAAAGCAGAAACCTCTGCAACCTATAGCACGGGCTGTTGCCCGTGAGCAACGCCAAGGCTCTGCAGGCTGCGATGGGGAGCAACACACCTTTTGGTTTACAGAAACCAAACCATGTCCCTCTTTGGGTGTATAAATTGGCCTTTGCAGACAGGCTCAGCTGACCCTGACAGGACAGAAATCCCAGGCAGGTAATCACTTTTATGAGGACAATGTTCAGTAACATTTTCCTCATTGTACTATTAAGAATCTTAACATTAATGCAAACTAGCTATGTCCCCTTGTTTTGACCTTCTTTCCTTTTCCTGAGAGGTCACATACACTGTCACCAGTGTGGGCAATGACAAGTGGTGGCAGCAGAAACACCATTTTCTAGCCATTTGGTCCCTGATTTCTCTCTAGCCACTGCCAAAATCCAAATACACACTGCTTGGCCAGAGCAGGGAAGCCAGGAAAGACAACAGCAGTACAGACTTCAGAACACACTGATGAGGTGAGCCCTAGCTGCTTGCCACATCTCTCTGCTGTTTCAGCTACAGAGTGCTCAGAAAATTACTGTAAGTTTGAAAAAAATTATCTTGTGGTGCATTCTTAAAGACACACTGCACGAGGAATTCCCCCCTCTTACTGTATCTGAATTGTTGCTCAAATTGTTTCCTACAATGATACCTGCATGCAAATGTAATTTTTTGGTTTTATCTTTCAGCTTAAGATTAGGCTTCAAATTAAAATGGAAGGGTCATGTTCCAGACTTCAAGAAGTGAGGTATAAATAACGATGAGTTAATTAGCAATGTGCTGATAGGCGCTGGCATCACAGCCAACGCTTCTGCCTTTTGTGCTGAAGCATGGGAGCGCATCTGCTGCAACAGAGCACTAGGCTTCCTATCAGCCCTTCAAAGTAAGGTACTGATACAGGGCGTATTTATGAGAGCAACAACGGGGTAGATGTAAATGAAGGTCCCACGTGTTGGTAAATACTGGATATCATGGAAGAAAATGTAACCTCAGGAGACGGACTGTGAATTCATCAAAGGTCCGTGCAAGCTTCGCCCACAGCACACCATGTGGAAATGCAGGGCAGGCTCCTGCCAGATGGGAGGAGAGGAGGAGATCTACTCAGACTCGGTAATTTAATGTTGTCTTTTCCAATAAACGTTAAAGATACTTGGAAGCTCAGGGTACATAAATGCTGGAATTTATAGCTGTCTCAGAGACAGCTGCATGATCTACAGTTCAATGGGAAGGCCACCACAATTAGCCTGGCTTCCAGGATTATTTCATTAGAGGAAGGGGGT
Source organism: Syrrhaptes paradoxus (assembly GCA_013400615.1). Lineage (NCBI taxonomy): Eukaryota > Metazoa > Chordata > Aves > Pterocliformes > Pteroclidae > Syrrhaptes > Syrrhaptes paradoxus. Next base: position 31,524 of record VZTO01015263.1, read on the forward strand.
GACAGGCACTGTTTAGAAAGTGGGATGTAACAGAGAACAAAGTCTGTCTTCAGAATCATTTTACGAGCAAATGCAAGTGTAAGGTACACATAAAGGCAACTCATTTGTGGAGGGAGGGTCCCTTGGAGAACAAGACTCCAGGATCCAGACAAGGGAGGAACTGCAATACAGCACTTGCCTTTCTAAAAACATATTTTGCTACTGCAGGATTACCACTCTTTCCTTGTGTTGTCCATAATATTGCATAAACCCACATCGCCTCACTCTCTTTGGAGGGTCATATACAACACAGAACAGATACATGTTTATTTTCTGGTGCCTACAGAGGGAACACTATGTGCTGCAAGTTACTTAGGAGCCTTCATCCCATGGTAAGAGCACAGTGTACAAATACAAGCATGTAGATCCCATAAAATATTTAATTGTTAGAAAATTGCCCTTGTAAAGCTCCCAACAAGAGTTAAAAAGCATTTTGAAAAGACTGGCAGTATTTGAGTTTGCACAGGAGGTAACCAAGCACAGACGGCAAGCACCCTGTCTGAGGTCACACCTTGATGACTTTACAATGTTTGCAAGAGGGGAACCACAGAAGTGAAGGTGCAGATAAAGACTATGTGTGCAGGACTGGGTGTTCGACTAGTTTGCGTGTCCAACTATTGACTTCATAACTCCATTAAACTGATATTCTGTTACTTATCTACCTATACACCTTTTACTGCATTGTAACACTGTGCTGCCTACAGCAGGCTTAGTGCTCCAGTACAGATCCCACACCACTAACAGGGGGAGGAAAGAAGCTATCATGGCCAGGAAGGCACATGGCTGAAAGGCATTTTTGTGGGAAAACAGGTATTTCAGCATGCAACGCAGGTACCTTCTGTGTCACTTAACACTAAACCACTTCCCTGTCCATGCTAAGATAATTATTCTTTTTTCATGAAGAGCTGATCCCTCACAGATTGAGGCTGAGAGAGCTCTGAAAAATGCAGCACATCTTTTGCCTAGTGTTTGCCTGAAATACCTAATGCCTTCCGAGAACATAAAACCACCTAGCAAGAGAAAAACATGCCATACCGTAAGCCTCCACACAATGAATTAAGCTGGATTTGCTTTTGCTTCCCCATACTTTTTTTTTTTTTCTAAGTAAGACTAGAGGTGCTTGAAGAACACAATAAGCTCATCCCATTTACCTGTTCCCAAGCTGCACTCAGCGTGAAGTCTGACACTTCTGCTCCAGACCTAAAGAAGGGCTTGTCTGTTTTCTCCAGCTACAGCAGTTTGTCCAATAAAGGATTGTCTGGGTACCTCACTTCTTCCATAACCTTTCCTGAGAAAGCCTTTTACTGAGATCTCAATGGTAGGTACAGTGAGAAAAGGATAAAACTACAGCTGCCAACTTTTAGAGGAAATCATTGCACCATCCTTTTCAAGGGGGGAAAAAAAAAAGGTCAGGATTAAGCTAGCAGGGCTTCAAATGCAAGAGCTGATGTGGTTAAACATTATCATCAAGGGACAATGACAGGCAGGATGGTCCGGGCTCTGAGTGGAGAAGTATCATGTTCCTGACCTCATCCTCACCTGCACCAATCCCTGTTGCACTGAACACTTCCTCGGGGGACAGGGGCCAGTGTAAGGGAATTTCGGGTTCCTTATTTTAACTCTGTCTTTCATAGTAATGGGCCACCTGTAGGAACAACTCAATTTGTCCATAAAACAGGCTTAATCCTACCGTCCCTCTTTTGAATCTAATTGATGTGATAATATTTGTAACATGCTTTGTCTCACTACCTGTAAAGTAAGTAAGAAACCAGGATGCTTGAGACCAATTCCCAGCACCAATGATTTTTGTTTTTTCCACAAAAGAAGCACCGGCAGAAATTTCACTCAGCTCATGTGAAACTTAGGGGAGGAGTAAATGAATTGCTCTTTTATCATGTCTTATTACGAATGCTCAGTATATAATCCATTCTTCAAATTATGCTCTGCTGAAACAGTCAGATAATCATATTAAAAAGGTGAATAGAAGAGGAGAGCAGCTCAGCTAGTACCTGTCACTTTAGTAAAAGCAGATGTATGCATGGATAATATATTTGTTTCTCAACAAGGACTCTAAAACAGTGTATTTTAGAGCCTTATATTTTGCTAAATAATACCATGTAGTGCAATAATACACGGTAATGCTACCCAAATTGCTGTCACAAGTGAAAACTAGGGTTCTCAAATATTTAAGAAAAAAATTCAGCTACTACAGCAATAATATTTCTCCAAAACCCTGCCCCAAATCACTACAATAAGAGGGAGGCAGCAGGGCACTGGGGTAGAGAAAGGAGTTCACAGAAGGTCACATGAACGCAATGGCATTGTGGAGAAAGCACATCCAGCCATTTGCAAATAGACATTTTAGAAGCTGGAATAAAATAACTTCACCTTTCATTGATATACAAGTATCAAACAGTAAAGTACATCTACATAATAAGTATTATGCAGCTTTATTTTTATCACAGGGTTCTTCTAGCTGAATGCACAAACCACTTTGACTCTGCTGTCATGATTTATTTTGTCGTCCTGAAACCCTCAGTAAAAGGGAGCTTTTATCTGCAGTTTGACAAGCTATGGTCTCTATTTATTTCACGCTACAGCACATGCAAGGGTGTTGAGTTGCTCCTCTGTGCAGGAGACTTAGACTGAGCTTTGTGACTCTAGTCCCTTTTGTCATTCTCAATTCTTTATTTCTCCATCCGTACACTTTCCATGGTCCTACTAGCTGCTCTTTGGTGCTTTGCACAGTGGCAGCAAGAGGGTCACCAAGTGACTTCACCTGTCCCGTCTTTTCCCAGCAGCTGCTGATGACCTAAGTCATGGTCTTTACGCAGTTGGCTAACAGAGCTATGTTGCACTGAGGTGTAGGATCTTTTTAATGAGAAAACACACACAAACCTTACACATACTGGCTAAAACTTTACTTGCTGTGTAACGCCACAGCTCTCGCTATGGTAAGTGAAGATTTTATAATGTGATTTCTCACCTACATCGTCAAAACATCTGGTTTAGGAAGCAAGTATACTTTCCAGTGCTTACAGGAATGTTCTGACACCAAAAGGAAAACAACCATTCCACTAGAGAAGTTAAGGACTCCTCAGATTTGCACATTTCTCACTTAGCATGTTTAAGGCTTTCCTTATCTTCACACTTTCCAACAGCAGAGTTCCCTCTCCCACCCTGCGATTCTGAATGAGGCATCACATTTTTTTCTTTTTCTGCTTCAAGAACTTTCTTTAAATGATCACTGAATTGTAAAATACCCTGGTTTTGCCAGCCCTGGGTACTTCACTGTAGCGTTCCCACTCGATTTGCTTATCAAAGGTCATAAACCTTATGCTGTTGCTAATAACAGCAGCAGCTCCATGCCATTGTTCTGCCAAACTTCTGTACGCAGCTGCTGGCTGCAGTTAAACTCCTGATCTCATTTAGAGTAGATAACAACATGACACCATTTCACCTGGAAACAGCTGTGCAAGTGTTGATGTTCTGAGGCAACTTTTTTTTTTTTCTTAGTTTCTTTCTCTTTCCCAAAGAAAAATCTTCCTTTGTTTCAGCTCTGAAGTGGGAGTCAGGAATTTTGGTTCCTGTTCTAGTGCTGCTCAACTCACTATTTTCTGTGCCAACAACCTGTGGTTGCAGTACTAAGGATATCTACATACAAAATATATGCATTAGCATGCAGATCTGACATGCACAAGCGTATCTATACGAACACACATATGTACACAAAACTGTCAGGTTAGAAACAGAGAACTATTTGGAGTGTGTCTTTTTTGTCTAAATCATTGACAAACCTCCTTAAGAAGTAGCCAGTAAGGCAAGTAAGCTAATCAGTCCACCGCTAGTATTAAGTCTAAAACAATCTCCAGCTGAAATGTGATTAATCCATGCATGACAGCTTAAAGGTCAAAGCTAGAATGCAGAGCTTCTTGACTGCAAAGAAAGAACTGACTTATTTTTATCTCTTCTTTAAAAATTACAGCAGCCATGAAGTGGCTCAAGGAGCAGAGTAATGAACGTCATAAACCTGCCTCATAAAAATGGCATTCATGCAGTAATACAGCAGGTCAGATGAGCAGGGAACATTTCATTAAAAATTCCCCTTCTTGCCTACCCAAGAGAGACTTAAAACTAATCATATAAAATGGCTGAGTGACACCATTAACGAGCATTAATATTTTAAAGCTTTAATAGTACAACAGAGCTAGGCTGTTATATCAAAATTATACAACCTTATTAGACAGTGCGCTTGGCTGCATTGTACTTGAACTGTCAGTACCCCTGATTGGAAATATTAAGGTGGCCACGAACCACAGCACAAATACCTTCGCTCTTGTTTGTCCATACTTTGAAGGCATGGTAGTTTCCTGACGCGCCAAATTCTAGATAATTTAGTGAGGAACAAGCTGGTTTACCTTACCCATACCAAAGGAGGGAGACCTTTTCTGTGAGAAGTGAGAAGGGATGGGTTCAGAAAGCTATTAGATGCTGATTAGAATTCAGATTCTTGTGATCTGGGTTAGAATTTCACACAACCTTGTGGGCAGGAAAACATCTTCTAAACTTCCCTTCAGCAGCAAAAAGTGATAAAGCTGAAGAAAGTAGACAGACAAGCATTCGTATGTATCCTTAACTCTATAAAGACAAATAAATTTCACTTTATATCTCTAATCAGGGTTTAGGGGTAGGAGTAGAGGGCCAGGAGCTCTCCATTCAAAATGCAGGGTCAGTCAAAACCTTGCAAAGTTGTTAAAACTACTTTTTGCTTCTTTTTAATGTTATCCTTAATACTCAGACTTTTATGATCTTACAAGATTAGACTGGTAATGTTACGTTAGCCACAGATACCCAGAAACATGAAAACTTTTGATATTGTCAAAAGTATATTTTNAAGAAAGTAGACAGACAAGCATTCGTATGTATCCTTAACTCTATAAAGACAAATTAAATGTCATCTATATTCCTCTTCTGGGGGCAACTAAGGGTCTAGTTGACAAGCTCAACTAAAAGCTTCACTGAGGATTACCTGCAGTCACATGCAGTAATTCTGTGAGTTAGAAGCACTCGCTTAACAAACAACAGGTTTTTGTGACAAAACCAAACCTCGACCATAGTTCCTGGCCATGATGTGTCGCTGGAAGAGGAGATACAGACAAATACAAGGTTTAAAGCAACTGGTTTATCGTTTTCTTTGGGAGAAGTGTAGATTCTATCAAACCTTCCAAATGTACAAAAATGCTCACTGCCTTCGTTGTTGCTTTCTTCTGTGATGATGTAGTTCTAAACACACACAGCAACCAGCACTGCTCCTCTTTTAAACTTTAATGATTTGAAGGACAGTAATTAACTGGCTGACAATAATGTGGCCTGTACACTGCAACCTTAGCAGGCATTCTACTTTAGGAACATCTGAAAGCTCAGCAAAGTTATCATTTAAGAGAACCTCTTAATTACTCTGGCATTATAATGAATGTTTCTCATAGGCACCCAGCTGCTTTGTTTCCTCTTGCATAGAGGCAGAGAAACGAATTACTCAACAACTGCCTGAGTGATAAGACCCTGGTATTCTTCAGATTGAAGAGATAATGTTGATGACTGTGAGCTACTTCCCTCTCCCTAAATGCTATAATTTCAGTGAGCAATTTAAGAAGGGATTTCTCAGACAAGAGAGGAATGGAAGGAGTTGGCTCCGCGTTGGTTACTTAGGCAATGTTTACAGTAAATTGATGCAATGATTTTCAAGGAGAAAAGAGATTTAAGAAGACGGCAGAAATCCAGTACTTGTCATTCTTGTCTTTGTTAAATACTGCATGTAATTCTCATCAGCACTGCTTTCTGCATTTCATAAATGAGGATGTTGAAAGAAATATTAACATCTCACATCAATAAATGTTGTTTGGCTCAGGTAAGCAGTTTTCTTGGCATATTTAATGCCAGATTACCAGCTCCTGAGTTTGTTGAAGGAATCATATCTAACACCATCCCTCCCAAAATGCACAAGCATTTGATAACATGACAATTCTTGGGGTCAAGCAATAAAACGGTACAAACCAAAGATGCTGCAATTAGACCTACCTCCAAAAGAAAAAAGAAAATAAAACCATGCAATGGGCAGCAGTAAAGGCTGGTCAAAACATGGAGGGGTTTGTGTTCAGTACCCCATTCTCAGCATACAACTATGGTAGCCTCAACAAATTCTGTTCCTTCACTCATCTTGAACAAATAACTTGTTTGACATACCCATGTAATGCTGCAATATTGCTGTCTTCTGTTTCCAGATCACAAGCATTAATATCAGTCTTAGTTAAGACTAGGTGGTTGGGTGATACATTTTCAGTTCACTACACTAGTTTAAAAAACTTACAGTAATGATGCATCACAGTGACATATGACCAGGCACTACATGACAGAGAAGAGGAGAATCCATCACTCTGTGTCTAACAGCTTTGACACTGCTCGAAGACCACGGTCACCAACAGACCTTCCTGAATTACAGTGATGTTACTCAACTGGAGAGAATCAAACAGCACAAATAATTAGGGAACTGAAGTAATCTGCTCGTGACTTATGACAGAATGGATTGAACAAGGCGGCCTTGACAGCAATAGCATGCAAGAACGCAACGCTGGAGTGGAAGTATGCTGCTGTTAAAACAATGCTGCAAAAAACTACAACTAACGAGATATTGAATAACAGACACCCAAAAAAGGAGAAATATTAAGGCTGTCGTTTTGGCCTGTGTACAATGGAAAAATAAGGAGAGTCATTAAATAAAGGACAATTTAGAGTGACCGCAAGAGTTCAGCAATCTTCCCAGAAACACACTGAATAGCGGCTGCTGCTGCTTTAGCCATCAGCAGCCAGGCTGCACATGCACGGTAGGGCAGAATCCAGTCATCTGCAACAGGATGAACTCAGACAAACTGTCTTTTCCATCTTTATTTTCCACGATCATTTGAAATTCAAGTCTGACCTGCCTGTAAATAGCCTCTTTCACAGCTAGAAAATAAAATATCATACAAAACAGAACTTTTCATTTACGACTGTTTTAGGATTCAGACTCCCCTGGGATTCTCGTACTTGGTTACACAAATAAGCTGCAAAAGCAAAGAGAAACTCCTGCAAAGCAAGCTGACAGTAGCTCCACTCAAACATCAAAAGAAACATAATTGATAGGACTATTTGGAAGCATACAAGGCTGAGAAGTATCTCTGACAACTGAAACTGTGCTAGAAATATGTAGTAATTTGCTAGATAGAGTTTACAACCCATAATCATTTCAGAAGTTCCTCTCTTTCAATAGTGTAGCTTGAGTGAAAATTAATACGAAATCTGCAGGGAGCAAACTTCCATTATTAGCAGCACATAAGTGTGGGGTAATTGCCACAAAGCAGGTGCTTAGTTGCCTTGAACTGCAAAAAGGGCTGAGGGAGGTGGTGCAGCACACCTGAATTCAGGAACCAGTGCAAAATGTCTGACTGTAAATATGACGTTTCAGCCCCTGCCAGGCTGGCCCTGTGTTACCAACGGATTTGGTGAGCAGCTGCTCCTCACGCTTCTCCTCTGCACCTCACGGTTGTCTACTCCCTGGCTGGTAAAGAAGGAATGTCAAGTAAGATAGAGAGAAAGGGGGAAACAAATAAAACAGGCAAACATAAAAATGTCGGGGTTTTCATTGTGTCTGCAGACTTTGGGAATCTTGTCAATTTAGAGATGGCTCTGGAGGGCAAAGCTACACGGTTTCTATTAGCCTCAGCAGACTGCTCACCACACAAATGCAGAATAATTTCAAATGTTGTCATGGGGGCACTGTCTCTCTTGCACTTCAAAATATTTACAATATAATACAGAAAAAGAAATCTCTCCCTCTGCACCCCTCCTTTTTTTTTTTTTTTTTAAAGTACCCATAAGGTTAACTGAGGAAAACTGTACTTAAGTCTGATGTACTCCAGGAAAAGGAGTTAAAAAAAAAAAAGGAGACAAAGTCATCATACCCCTCCTGCTTGTCATCCAGGCTCGGTTTGTCTCATTTCCAGCCTAAACCTGCATTTCACACCACATACTCTGAAAAACCTCCAACCCCTCCACCTCCCAATTTCACCTTTGCTTCTGTAGCTTTGTTTTTAAACAAAGTGATGAGAAAACATGAGGAAGATTTTAGTGATATAATCCTTATGGATGGTATTGTTAAAAAAAAAAAATCTGCACTGAACTGTTCACTTGCCCGAATAATTACTGAGGATGCAGAATCTCCTTCATGGGATATAGTCTTCTGTGGCAGTGAGGGTGGGAGGCACAAACAGTGTATCAATCAAGCCAGACAGAAAGAGCCAGTCCTTTTTATTCAAAAAGGATTTTGCATTTCCAAGTGTGTTGCTCCAGTTTAATGAAACCAGCGACTGCAAGCTCCCATGTAACACTTCAGCTCTGTGCAAGGACATGCAAAGCCTTCCAGCCTTTTACACAATTTATTTCTTTATCTAATAAATCAAGTCAGGCCTTTCTGAGTAAAGCATCACTCCTTGTGAAGGAGTGAAGAACCGCCTCATTTGACAGTGCAAGGAAGGGGAAAAAAACCTAATGGGGGAGCCAGCTTCATTTCAAGGTGACACTAAGCAGAGAAAGAGGAGCGGCGGCAGATTGGTATTCTGCGAGGCTCCATGCAGGCGTTGGACATGAGATTCCTCTGAATTGAGGGAGTCTCACTCCATTAATTCAAAAACCGATCGAGGTGGAGAGAAAGTAGAGCAATATGCATTATGTATTTGTTACAAAACTATTGTGTCAAAGCAATATTTAGTGGTAAATTATGGCACTATCAGGAGTAGGATGCCACATACATAAATCAATTTGTCTCCTCTGCTGGCAGGAGTGTGACAAAAAGATAAGAGCTCATCAGTGCTGTTATTTCCCTGGGCTGGAGGAGGAGAAGGGACGAGGGGGTGGGGAAGAGCTGCCGGGAGGGCCAAACACGCCACTGATTGTAAGTGACAAAAGGAGGAAGGCCTTTAACTTTGAGGAGTGGAGTTAAGATGCTATCACCAAGTTAAAACAAAGAAACCAAACCCCTGCTAAGGAAAGGTTGCTCAGCACAAACAAACTTGTTTCTTCCCTACAGGAGAGGGAAGGGGAGGACAGAGACGGACTACTCAGTCAATCCTCATTTATTTTTCTAAAGTCAGCTTGAAAATTTGATAAAGACTGGAACAATAATATTTTCTGTGGCAGAAGAGTGAAAAAAAGGAGTAAGGGTTTATTAGAATAAAAGGAAGTACAAATAGTGCCCTGCTAAATGGTAATTATGCCTTTATGGAAATATCCTCTTAATTACTAGGTCATTTTTTGTTTTACAATTGAGTTGTCAATTTGCAGTTAATTTAGGCCATGCCGGTCTAATAGCTATTTACAGATTGCACAATTGCCTATACGGGAGGAGCATGTGGCCTCCAGGCAACAGATGCCATTTTGGGAGTGCTGGAGGTAAAGTATCGCTGAACAAACGCGAGCTACCAACCAAAAGGCATTTCTGGCAGGGGGGTATGTGCACAATAACAATAAACACAGTGAGTGGAACAGCGGAGAGGCTTCTTCACGTCGCTTAGTGTGCAGCTTATGGTAATAAGATAGAGCAGCATGTTAGAGGAGCTATTAAATAAAATCATGATTATCCCTCTCTTTAACACCAAGCAGTTGTTAGCTCTTCTCTATCTGTAACACGCCTGAAGTTGCAAACCCAAACTAAACACACTGAAAGCTACTGGAACACTACCACAATCAATGATGTTTGATTTGCGGAGTGCCCGTTTAACGTTGGCCATGGGGATCTACACATCAGCTTTGTCCTGAGATAGCTGGAAACATCCCTCGTTTTGGCACCCCCTTAGCGCAGGTGAGCTCACGCTGGGGTGACGGGCACAGTGCGGAATGGGATGAAATACGAAAACATGAGACAGAGGGGAAGAGGCGACACCACCAAGAACAGAAGCCAGCCAGCACACGATACAATACTGAGCCAAATGACCAATTTGCCACATATCAGGGAGGCATCACCGCCACCGAGGAGAAACGCAGAGTTCTTGGCAGCAGAATAAAGTGCACACAAAATATCTCCAGAAATCGCTTTCCTCTCTAAAAATACAAAGATCTTTGAAGCATCCACAAGGATCACATCTACAAGCCATTGAGAAATGTAAAATACAAACTCAATGCTTGATGCTTTTCAACAAGTTTGCTTGTTTGTTCCCAAATACGGGTTTATGTATTTCAAAGGATAATCCACTACCCTGTGTCCTTGTAATGACTGGAAATAAAAAAGCCCAGGATTACTGTCTAGTCATGAACTTCCAGGAAGCCCAAGAGTTGGTCCTGAAGTGCCCTTCCTCAGTGTCTTCAAGGCCAGCAGAAACATGTTTTCCTGCTCAGTCCCAGCCTTCAGATTTTAGGAACTGAAGACAGGTGAAGCCAGAGGACTTGTCACCAACATCTGTTTGAATGTAACTAAACAATACAAGGGATGTTATGCACCACATTTCACATGAAGACCTTTTCTTAAGACCTTCTAAGGTGCTGTTGTATATTCAAAGTTAAAGCCCTGGTTTTGTTTGGTAAAGTGAAGTAAGGGAGTCTGTTCTAGGCAACATGTTGAGACAAGGACATGAAAAGTCTGGACAAGCTATTCTACTTGCAGCTTAGTCTAAAGCATGATATCAACTTCCCATAATAACTACAAATTGAAGTAATGAAGGGCAAAGAGGAAAAATACAAAATAAAATACAACAAACAACTCAAGCAGATTAGCAGGCACTTTATGAAATTATCAGTTTGCAACAGTATAAACAATTTTAAGTCAATTTATAAAAAATATTCCCAGAAGGCAATCAAGTAAATCAGGTAATTATATCCTGTAAAGGGAGATAACATCAGGAAAATTAGAAACACTTCTGCACATAAATCAGAGGAAGGAAAACCTTCACACTTCATTTACTCATTATCACATTTTATGTATTTCTTCGCAGAAGACAGGGAGCTGGCATGGTTAATGTTAGCTGCTGGGTGCCCCGATTATCATCTATGCTTACAGAAATGGCTTGAGGTCAGCTTACACAATGTTGTCAATCAACAAAACATGGAAAATTTGACAACAGATTATAGAGCAAAGTGACAGGACCTTATTCCACAGGAATAGGGTTCACACTGTGAATACTGACACTGGGAGAGAGCCTGAGAGTTCAAAATTGAGCCTTGCTCAGATAGGATTCGAAGATGCCCAAGGCTTTGGAGGAGCTTGGGATTTCCGATCCACATCAGGGTCAGGCCTCAATGAGCTCATACATTTGTTGCTGCAGTAGTCCTAGTGACCAGCGAGCATCCTCCAGCAAAAACAGAAGCTACATGTCTAAATAAGGAGGAACCCTAGGGGCTTCTCTAGGTTCTTGTCTAGAAGGTTAGGCTGTTTACTGCCATGGCTAAAGGCTTCCTGAAGTCTTGGCTTGGACAAGCCAACAAAGGATGGATCAGTGACTGATTCTGAGACAAAATACTTCCAGAACAGCTCTATGTTTGGTGGGTGTTTAGCATCATATCTACCTATCCCAATTTCATCTGCCTTAGGATGGAAACGGAAAGTAATCTTCATCAGAAGACTGAAAGGTGGAGTCTAATTTAACTTCAACTCCTGTCAGCGACACCTGCGGTATGTCAATTTGCTCCCTCTATCTGCAGTCAATCACGGCACTTCTCAATATCTTTTAGTAATCGTATCCATGGGGAATTATTGTTTCTCTTTTCACCAGAAAAAAAGAAGAACACCAGTGTCACATATCTAAAATGTAGCACTCCACTCAGCCAAGCTGTTAAGCATCTATTTAAAGTTAGGTACATGCTTAAATTTCATTAAAATTAACAGGACTTAAAGAAAGTGCCTGGAGGTAAGCATGTTTTAAGTGCTTCGTTGAACAAGAATGTACTTAAGCAAATGCTTAAATGCTTCCCTGAATTGGTGTCAAACTTATATTAAATGAGGGTCCTTGCCATTTTTATTCCAGCATGTCACAAGTCATGCAGAAGAGATGGTGTTTAACCAAATCTTCCATTTTTTCCTTAGGATACATAAGAGCTGTCCTATTTCCTCCTGCAAGCAAAATACATAAAAAAATGTCAATAGGGAATTGCTACTTGCCGAAGCATCTCTAAGATATTATGGCAGATAAGCCTTTTAGTAGTTAATATTCGTCCCCAGCCACATCCCTACTTTATAGATTATCATTTCTCTTTAATAAAGGAAAACCCTAAATCCCGCAGCTTCAGCTGGAGATGGATTTTCATTTATTTGGTTGCAAGAAACCAAATTAAGAAAATTACTTTCTAACTAATTTTATAGTGCTAAAGAACATCTGATGATATGCTGGGGAAAAGCTTCAAGCTTTCTGGATGAAGCTGTTAAGACATGAGTAATAATTGGAAATTTACTGTGAATAAATCTTGATGAAATTAAACTGCATTTAAGTATGTTCTATAAAAGACAGGTCAAATGGCAAATGACGAACGCCCTGTGTCACTCGGTGCGTGGAAAGGTATTGCATAAAACCAGAGTAATTACTTCCTCCAAGTACTAAGCACAGGCTTTTTTTTTTTCCTGTGAACAAGAAATCCATGCATAAAATTACTAAATTTTTCTTTGTCATTCCTGACACAAACTCCTCTCTAGAGGGAAATGGCTGGAGCTGCACATGGCACAGTATGACCAGAGCCACAGCCTCCTCTAACACCACGCTCACTGCCATTACACACTGCTTTGTAAGAGTTTTCATCAAATCAGCCCAATTGCTTTTGACACAGAGGCAGGATTCTGTTAGATTAACATTTTTCCACACTTATTTTTATAGGTTGGTCCAGATTCCCAATTGGTGTGAAACAAAGTAGCTCACCTATCCCAGCTGCTGACCTGGTCTACTGTATGAAACCCAAAAACTCAGAAGCATTCCCATATCACTGGGCATTACTTGCAGATAACGCGGAGGTGCAGTACAAATCATAACCCCATCAGTTATGGGTAGAGCCTTAAAGTGAAAACTATAAAGGAGAAGGTCTTGTTTGACTCCCATGGTGCTAGGATTTCACCAGCATTTGCAAAGTATCATCACTACGAAACAGACACTCTGAACACAGAGAGCTCTCTTTCCTTAAAAGAAAGAACAAAAAATAATAAAAAAGGACAAGAAGATAATTCAATCATGAGCTATCATCCTTCTAAAGACTTTGTCACAGTACATTAAAACAATACAAAACTACAAATGTGATAATCAAATGTTTTTGTAAGTTAATCATTTCAGCTTACAGGACAGATTTTTCACTGGTGAAAGCTGACATACTCAGTGGAAATCAATGGAGCTATGACAATTTACTCCAGCTAAAGGTCTGGCCCATTGGTTTTTGAAATTCCAGCAGAATTGGAGGAAGAAGCATAAATTTACAAACCAATAAGATTGAGAGAGGCAACGAACCATTCTGACCTTCACTTCCCAAGTCACAGACCAGAGAGCACAGCCCAGAATAAGGCAATGGGGAAGCAACTGTGCTCTTCATTTGCTTTACCTGTATTTCCTCATAGGAGTGGAAGAATTAGCAAACCGGGATCAGATTTGCTATGTAGTAAAGCAGTTTGTGCAGCAAAATAAGAGTTATATAGGTACAATGTCCTGTATTACTTCAGCATTAATGATACTGGCAGCTGATACAAAGTTCATCACAGTCTAATTCACAGCCCTCATTTCAGAATGCTCAGAATCTCAGTTTTACAAAATCTTAGCAGAGTAGCAGCAGAGCTAGAAACACAATGTGCACCCAGTCCAAGCCCATTTCCTAGCTCACTTAGTTCTCCTCCTCAAACGTCTTCAGCATCTACAAACAGCTTATCCCAATGTCACCTGTTCAGCGAAGTTCAACTCATTTTATGGGTGGACCAGTAAGTGTAACCAATGGGGATTTACCAGCTCGTGTCTTGTGGATTTAGACCAGAAAAGTTAATTGACTTGTCTACAACTAAACAAAAGCTTTCACTGAGCAGCCAGAAGCCGAACCAATCCATCACCAACCCCAATTCAGCAACATAAGTTATAAAAGCATCCTTCGAGAAAGCCTCAGTGTGAAGGATGGAAGCCAGGACGTGGGAATGTGAGAAAATGAAAGAGTGGGCACAGGGAAAGAAAAATCAACAAGTAGTGTGAGAAGCATGTGCATTTTGACAGAAAAGCCTACACAAACTGTGAATAGCACCTTCTCCACCAAGGTAACGAGGAGCCCGGGCAGAGAAGGGGCAAGCTGAGCACAGGGCTCAGAGACCGCCCCAGGCTTTGCTCCACACACAGCCCTAATGCCAGCCCGGGTTCGGGGCTGAGCCACGCAGGGAGGGAGCCTTGGAAAATTCCACGGACTTCAGCCCAGACTTCAGCGTGAAACAAAAATATTATAATTTGGCATGGAAGGCAGAGGTACTTCCTGAGGAAAACATTGGGAAGAAGGAACTTTTCTCGCCACCCTAAACAGAAGCATACTGTCCTCTTACAAGATCATCCAGCAAATATCTGCTGGCAGGTACCTAGTAACTACCGCTAGCTTCTCCTTCACAATATGTTGCATTTACTACCATGCAGTTAAAAACAAAAACCCTGCTGATCCAAACCCTTTCAAGTAATGTTTGTTATGTTTCCTGCTGTTACTATTTGTGCAGTAATACTTTGCTACAGAAGTCAGGCAAACTTGTCACAGAAAGTGTTGAACAGTCCCCACGGAGGCTGGCCCGGAGCCCTGCCGCTGCTCTCACACCGGCTCAGGGACCTGCCAAACTGCAGGACATTTTTATTTTAATCTAGAGAAAAGGAAGATAGGACTTGATGTTATTGATCAGCCCCATGGACCATCAAGAACTACCAGATACGTCTGCTACTAATCTATACTTTCTGGTTCACAGGAAGGTAACTGCACATGACGTATGTGTCATTCATCTCTGATAATGCACTGAGTATAATTAGCTCATGATGTTTCTTTGTAACTACTTATCTTTGTATCTCTGCCTATTTACATTTCCTTTTCTGAGGCATCCTTTCAGACGATCCAATTTTTGATATTTATTTGCCATGAGTACACCATTGGCAAGCATTGTTAACTTTAAGGCACCAAGAAGAAACAGCTCTATGCTGTCTAAATTATTTGTAGTATTTCTTGGCTGAATGTGGGTCCTAAAAAAAAAAAAATATATATATAGTATTTCAAGAGCATCAAATGAGAGAGAAGGATGAGTTACCTGAAAAGACTTTATAAAGAGTTTGGGGTAGACTGATTCTATAACATCTGCTCACAAAGAGACTGCAGCTCTTTCAGGAAAAGGTGGAAGCAGCAGCCAAGCCTGTGAATTGCACATTAAACCCCTCTGAACGCAGACAGCTTTGTGGAAGCAGAACATCCTGTCCGTGTGGCTATTTCACAGCCTCAGGTAGCACTCACTAACAAGGATGAGCTTTATTTATTTATTTTTAAAGAAACACATTTTTATGATTACTCCAAACCAAAGTGAGACTTTGGGATTGAGTTTGAGAAGTGTCATCGAATGCTGCACAAATGCACGGGCTCTTTCTGGAAGGTCACAGCTCAGCAAAACAGGGAACGAATTTACACCTGATCCTACAGCTTGTACCCAGGGTACACAAAAGTATGATGCTAGCTTCTTCTTGTAAGGATTGGCAATAAATCAGATCTGGGAACAGAAATCACCATCCCTTTAGACAAAGAGTGCTGCAGTTCCCTGGACTGAACTATTCAACTCTTGTTTTTTTTAGTGGAAAGGATGAGCCTTGCAGCTTCCCCTAGGGCCAGAGCCACTGCAGCCCCAGGAGAGAAAAGGATGCTCCCTGAAACACACAGCCCCTGCTGCAGACTGAAATATGTCTCAGTGGCATGGAACAGCAGCATTCACAGCCTTTTGCCCAATTATTCATCAGCATCTACCACCAACCGAGCTGGTCAAAGGCTGCCTCTGAATTTTTGTTGTCCTCCAAGAAGTCAGCAGCAGGATTCCGCTTTTACACTCCAGGTTAGGTTTCCTCTCCCATCTGGCCTCTGCTATGTCTTCAGAGAGAAGATTTCATTTACAGGCTGTTTGCCACGAAGGAAGGAAGCTGTCTGCTACTTCTGTTCTCTGCGGGGATGATGATACAGCGAGCTTGCTCTGCTATCTGCTACTGCTTTGCAGTATAGAAGAAAAACGCCTATTGACTGCCACTGGCTGTTAATAACACTCAGGAGAAAGACATCTATTATTTTTTTCATTAATATGCTGTTCTTGAGTCCTAACTTGGATTAAAATTGGTACTTTCAGAGGCAGCACAACGGGATGGGCAACGGGAATGCAGAGAGACAAGACTCTCCATTACTTGCAATTCAGCTTTGTATGGAAGAGACGAACTCAAGTTCTTCCTCCTGTCCACTCCAGCCGTAAAGCTCAAGGGACTCCATCATGTTCAAGAAGACAGCAAACGCTACTGCTCTTTCTTCTTCATGCCTGGCTCTTACTTCCTCTTAAAAAATGCATTTCATAAGGATGCTGGATAGAAGGATGGGGAGGAAAGCAGATCTCTTGCCAGCGAAGGTTCTCCACATGTCGCAGAGCCCCATCACAGATCTCCTAAGGAGATAGGATCTCAGATGTCAGACAATTATGATTTTCTCCCATCCTTCTCGGTTTGAAGTACATGAAAATCAGAGAGCCACGCTACAGCCTAGCAAGGTGACGTTCCTGTAACACACAGCCGAGGCTGTGCACCGCCTGTGCTGGGTCCTGGGTGGGACTGCTGGGCAGGATGGGGCACAATGGAATAGTGCTGGAAGCAAACCTGGTGGAACAAGGCCCAGCGCTGTCGGGCTGGAGTTGGCACTAAGTCACCTGTCGTGCCAACTGTGCCCCAGTGACCTCAGGAAAGGAGCCAGCCAGGTCCCTGCAGACCAGAGGCCGGGAGCAAACTCATGGGCAGGTTGGTGGGGACAGCTGGGGGACCCTCTCATGACATACAGGACCAAACTCTCCCCTCGGCTACAGCTTCACACAGCTCTGAGCCATGGAGCCAAATTCACACGAGCATCCTGTTCACAACTAAGACAAAGGTATTTTAATTATTAAAGTCACAAGAATGTAGCAAAGAATATTAATCATTTTTCCAACAGCTGAAGCCAGAAAATAAGTCCTGACATTTATGGTTCAAGTTCAGGTTTGGACTTGTGGATTTTTTTAGCCCTCCCTCAGGCTTCCAACCCTCCAACAGTCCTGTTATTCTCAGCTCAGCTGAGATGCCTGTAATAAGCCATCGGTATCCCCCTCCTTCCACTGCCTCCTTTTAATCATACCAAATTCCTTTGGCACTCATCTCAGGGTAGTACATAACTCTGCAGGAATTCCATTGTCATGTAGCATTAATTTAATGTCCACTTATTATAAAGTGTTATGGAGAAATAATACAGTATTAGTGGATGAAAGGATTACATTAGAAACCTGACTGTATAATGAAGATGCTGTTTTGAAAGGTGCTGCCTATTGTTCAGCATCTTACACTCTGTAGAAGGAAAGTGCTGCTTGTTTTGACAAGCAACTGAAATTTCCGTTTACTGCTTTAACAGCAACGTTTTAACTGTCATTGTGTGAGGATAGAAATGTTCTGTAGTTCAAAACATTTCTCAAGGAATGATTTGGACATACTTACTTGCCTGTTTATATATATTTTAAATGTCAAATTAGCTTGGAAGTCTAATTTTCTTGTCCTGGATGATAAAGGATTTCAGGGCACAGGACCCAGCAGCACTTCAGACCAGACCTGTTATATGACTAATGGGCAATTTGCAGCTCTCAGTTTTATTTTACTTCAAAGACAAAACCCATCTACTGAAGACAGGAGCTCCCACCATCACTTCTTAAAAAACATTTTAATCTACTTAGTTAGAACAGGTAACTGTGAGAGCACACAGCTGTACTGCAGGATGATTACCTGCTGATACAGTGCCGTAGTTGAACTTAGATGCTTGTTTCTGAAATAGCGCATGTGGCTCAGAAAGGGCCCCTGCACAACCGAGGGAGAAGGGCAGCTTGCCCAGCAGACACAGGACCTGTGCTCTCCACCTGCAAGTGCAGGGCTGTATCAGCAGGAGAGCCCTGCCACCACCACGCACGTTGCCCATGGCTGGGACCACAGCTGTTAGCGTCAGCTCTTCCTCTGCTGGCAGAAATGAAGCTGCCCGCTCGGTGCACATCCATCCACCTGGGAGGGCTGTAGGAACTGCTCTGGACCATCACTTCTGAACTGGATTTGGCATGGACCTGAAGTTATTTGGTTCCTGCATGGCACTAATTTTAACATCTCATCTGTGCCCCATCTGCACCGGCACAAGAAAAGTAGACACTGGTACTTCTACAATGATAAACACCTAGACAAAGAATTAAGATACTAATGACTTTGGCAGCCAGCTTGAAAAATGACAAGATGACCAGTGGCTGAAGTTAAGCAGAATCGAATAGGACAACACAGTCCTGAACACCACAAGACTCGGCATTTAGTGCAAGTGCGATCCTTACACATTGCCACAATAAACATAATTACTAAAAACAACAGGAACTTAAAAATAACCAAATCCACAGGCAACGTCTAAATAAATCCAACTGAAGCAACACTGAAGTTGCTGGAACAATGGTCCTTCATACAAGATTTTCCTGTTTTCATTTGCAATATTGCCAACAATGTGAATTTCACAATAGTCAGGAGGTTATGATTCTGCTAGTTAGAAGATTTAATTTTTGATGCTGTGAGACATAACCAAGACATGAGCTTTCTGTATTAAGATGCTGGAGCTTGAAGGCTAAAAGTCTTTTGCTAAAGCAAAGATCTTTCAGTGACTGGCATTTCAGGCTGCCACGGGATGATGAACATCAATAATCACACAGTAAACCCACTACACTGCTTCTAATGTCCCCTTTTGTGCCTATCAACACTTTGTTTTAGTCTCATAGCTAAGGAACAGAAATTAAAAACTACAAACAGAAGCAGGAACTCATGCAATGTCAATTTGTATTTTATCCTCCAGGTCAGTGCAGAGGAGGGAAGACTGTGAGCATCACCCATGGGGACACAGCAGAGCATCTGTCTGTCCACAGCAGGGACGCTTGGCTTTGGTGGCACTTCAGCCATTTTCTGCTTCCAAAAAAACAGGATTTTTTTTTCTCTTGTTCCAAAGACCATTGTTTCACACATAATCTTATGGTATTTTAACTTTATGAAGTCAATGGTGTGAATAATTAAAATTACCCCATAAAAGAGAAATCAAAAACACTTTCCTTGCAAGTTTGACGCCGTTACAGGATATTAATTAAAAAGTAACCAGAGGAAAAAAAAATTACATTATGCTCAGATAAAACTCTCTGAAAATGAAGGGCTAAAGTATAACTAAGTGGATCCAGACAAGCCAATGCAACTGGCAGGTAGCCCTTTCCAGTTTCTCCAGAACAGTTTTTGGACAATAAAAGGAAGTGTTGGAAATGAAGCGTCTGCAACTTCTCTGACACCGTTGACAGTGACAAAGAGCATATGTCTGTTCAGCTTCAACCAAAGCTCCGTATATACTGATGCTAAATAGACAGTTGTCTGAACAATTAGATCAGGGGAAATCATTACCGAACCTGCTGCCAAAGTTTCTGCAGAACGAGACAGACACGATGCCCTCTTGCAGCACTCATCTCCCAAGCACTTTGACAGGTGGATGCAATTCCCCGGCACCGCAGTGTGACAGAGAGCAGAGCAAGGAGGGTCCCAGACAGCTGACGGACCTACCCATGGCATGGGGACAACACCTGTCTCTGCACCCTGCCAAGGCCTCTTCTCCTGCTGGTCCACCAGCTTTCTTCTAACCTAGGCACTTGACCATGGAGATAAGCTCTTGCCCAGATCCCTGCCAGCATCACTGCAAAGTCTGACACCAGCACGGTTATCCCAGCCCACCAGCTACATCCCAAGGGCATGCTCAGCCTGGGCAAAGCCTCGTCCCACAGGAAGGCAGGGGCATCTGGGCAGGCCTTCTGGTTTGGGAAGACTGACGGCTTTAGATGCTCACTGACAACTTACACTGGCGTACGGCAACAATTCACCAGCACAGAACTGATAGTGCAAGTTATCAAGACTATTTAAAGACGAGTGGCAGCTAGAAGAGCTTGCAGCAGAAGGGACGAGGTAAGGGAAAGTTCAACAATGAGGGAGAAAACACAAGATGGGGAAACAGAAAAGGAAAACAAGAACCTATTCCAATCTGTTGTTTCCTCTGTTATGACTGATACCTCTTCCCTCTAAAAATGCAGCAGGCTGTCAGAGGCTTAAGACTCATAACTTATTTGGTCTGATGAAACTGAGGGAGATGCTGTAGAAGTCACCAGGCACAAGGGTATGCAGACGAGCTGCTGAGCACCTGGATCCAACATGCTCTGCTTCCCAGCTTGGTCCCAGTTACACGAGATTGTCTCAGTGATGTACAAGGACCTGTATTGGGACAATAATCACCTGAATCCTCCAGGATAACATAAGAATTTTGATTATCACTTACAATAAAACATCAGCAAAGTGTTTCATTGGTGAAGTAAACATTTTTTTTGGTATCTCAATGAAACACACTGGATGTGTTTATTTTATTTGAATGTCAGATAATCTTGATGGTATGGGACAAGATAACAATTTGAGAATGAGAACCAAGGCCTTAAATTTTTACTGTGTTCATTCAAAGCTGATAATTTCTATATCCAGCAAAAATATTGCTCACTGTAATATTATTTCTCTTGAATATGCCTAGCGCTGTTGCACCAGAGCTGTTATTTACTGAAAGCAGGTCATAAAGGTGTTGCACTTTGTAATACAAGAACATTCTGTGTAAATGAAAACAAAACCAGCCAGAATTTTAACAGTGGAATTTCAAAATCTAACGCACACCTCATCTGGCAGCTGTGATTTCACCCTACCATGATGCAGAGGTCTCATTATTGCATTTAAAGGGAGATTTGGAGAAGACTGGAATCTGCTTGCAGCTATCGCTGTGATCGGTGCCCAGCCATCCTGCACTCCCAGTATGGGTGTCCCACTGCCTGCATCAAATTCCATCGTGTTTCAGAGAGGGAGAGGAATGGTTTAACTATCACACAACCTATTCACTTCATACAAGCATAAAGCCTCAAACCTTTTGTCATACATACATGAAACATTTTTTTTCATTAAATGAAAATTTACAGTCTCTGAAATGATATATGAGATACAGTTGTTAGGCATCAACTGATAACATCTCAAGCTAATGATCCCTACAGCGTTTAAGTGTGAGCCAGCACAAAGATCACAGAAAAGAAATAGCAAGACTACTGCTTATAATCTCCTCCCCCAAGCAATGAACACCTTACTGGTAATAATTTGCCTATGTTTCTTCATTTTTTTTTTGTATGGACTGTTGTGCTGAGATTTTATTTGTGGGGGTGGTGAAGGATGCACAGGCAACAGGGGGTGAAGAGCTGCAGGGAGACACATTCTTGATAAATCCACAAGGGCAGAGGGCTCTGTCACAGGAGGTGCCGTCTGGGTGGTTGTTGCTGTTTTAAATGGACGAGGCGGTTTTACCCAAATTTAAAGACCCACCTATAATCCTTCAGGGATCCTTTTCCACTTGCCTTTTGCTACCACCAAGCGAACCTCACAAGAGCAGAAGAGAACTGGAGAAGCAGCAAAGCCAGCAGGAGTGACTCTGGCCAGCAGCCATGGAGACAAGGATTTTTTGGTTCACCTTACCATTTTCTTCTGTTATTGTAGGACTACATACATTACACATGCCTTCTGCTCCACCAGTTGTGCCTTGGCAACACAGAACTCATACTCTTTTTAAAGGTCAGTCTTTAATCATGCAGCTGTACAGCGGTTAACTGTAATGGTGCACAGAAGGTCCACAGTGTTCTCCAATGCAAGTAAATTGCAGCCAAAACGAAATATTTCAGAGTTCCAGATAAATTATCTTCTTCCATACCCACTGGGCTATAGTCCAGTAAAGTCTGTTTTAACTTGAATTTAATGCAAGACTCTACACTGGCTTTTTCAGCACATCTTTAAAGCACAAGGGTACTTGCCAGAGAAGGCTGTGCACATGCATTCCCTACATGATAATTTCCAAAGCTTCTCGTACAGATCACTCCATGAATGTATTTTTCTGTGCTACAAGGCAAGATTCAGATCTCAGTCATGCTGGTGTAAATCTATCATAATTTCATAATCTAGCCTTTAGCATTTTTAATTTCTAAGAATGCCACTGGGGTATATTTACTTCCTATTTTCTGCAGCCTGTTAGGTGAGAATTATAGTCATGTTGTCCAAAGCACACTCTAATCTTATATGCATCCATTAGCAGCTTAAGAAAAAATAATCAGACTGTCCAATCAGCGTAACAGATAACGCACAAGCCATCATTTACATGTTATCCCTTTCTGCAATATTGTGATTTCCACTTGGCCCCAGGGTAACACACTATCGGTATTAGCAATTTTCCTTGTAAATTAATCAGAACCACCTAGCAAATAATTACAAACTTCTCTTCCAAATCTATTATCTTCAAGTTTAAATGTGGGCAGATGGTAGGCCTTGGGGCATGTTTTATTCCAGGTATGGAATTAATGGATGATTTCTCACATTATAAACAGAGAACTTCGAATTATTGTTGAACCTCTAATTTTTCCCCCTCTCATCCTGCTAATGTTCATGCTAGGTAAATGTCTGCCAGCAATGAAATGTGCATTTTAAATACTTGGCTAATTTTGATTCAGGTATGAGAATCACAAGCTTCCTTCTCACTAGCACACTGATATTCAAAGCTTCTCTGTCATACTCATCCTCTGATGGGTAGGAATTAATTTATTCCTCAGGCTGCCTGCCCTTGAGTGGAGTTGGACACTTTTCTAAATAGGACTATGACATGCACAGTAGTTTCAGAATATAAATAGTCTAAGTATAAGACATTTGGGTTTGAAAATCAATTTTTCCTTCAAATTGATACCCTAGAGCTGAGAACTGATTACTCATTAATTAATTAAGCTTTCAATGAGCACAGGATCTTTGGAAGCCCAGACCAGGGGGAGGGGAGCTCCTGGCATACCTGGTCCAATGCATACGTGGAATCTCTAACCTTCATGGTTTAGAAGGGCTTTCCTCATTAAGCCAATGAACTGAGATACTATCGCCCTTAAAACCAGTACGTAAAGACAGGTTCATGCAAAAGGCTTTCCTTGCCTGTTCAACGGGTTCTGAATCTCAGGCTTAGACATCCAGGGACCTGGGAAGTCTCCGCTCAATTTGAACACCCACCTACTATGGAGTTATACAAATACCAAGGTTTGCCTTGAAGGCAATAGCGTTGCACTGCATCATTTGAAGCCATCAGATCAACTAGAACAGTTTTGTAATTAAGAATGTATTTCATGCTCAATGCCTTTTCCTCAGAACAGTGTCGTACTTGCTGTTCTTTACTCCTCATAAAATGGGGATATACCAAAAATAAAACCATTGTCTACTGCCCAGACATTCAGCATCAGTGACACTGTCAGCTTAGAGACATCCACTGTATCTTAAACAAAATAAATGTGAGCTGATCACAGGCAGCCAGGGTCCAGTATGGACACACTAATACTATATTTTTAAACATTATTATTTG
Organism: Syrrhaptes paradoxus; assembly: GCA_013400615.1. Taxonomy (NCBI): domain Eukaryota; kingdom Metazoa; phylum Chordata; class Aves; order Pterocliformes; family Pteroclidae; genus Syrrhaptes; species Syrrhaptes paradoxus. The sequence goes on from VZTO01015263.1 coordinate 55,317, forward strand.
TCTTATTCTATGCAGAGATAGAATTCCTTCTGTAAGAAATAAATAAATACCTCCTTATAAATCACAGCCATACAACAAAGCACTGGGAGTTTAATTCATTGCTTCCTTCCTTTATTATTTTTCTTTATGACTTCCTCATTTGGAACTTCTCCTATTCCATCACTCACACGACTGAAAACAAGCTTATGCAATCATACATCACATTTCCCTCTCTTTCCTGAAAGGAGGGGGAGGAAACCAGCTCAAAACAATCGAAACCATCAGAGAGATTTTCCCAGCTGAAACAAGTGACAAACATGTAGCCGGCACAGCGTGCCTCTTGCTATCATCTCGCCAGGACAGCCTATCAGCACTGCAAATGGAAATCCTAAATTCATACTACAGCCAAGGAAAACCCCAGGAAAACAGCTATTAAAGAACATTTGTTCTTAGACATTCTCAAGAACTATGTAGGTCTTACTACAAAGCCTGGGTAATAGAGATGGTATGAACAGAAAGCTCTGGTCTTGCTTTTTACTTGAGGAATGCCTATTCTTTGTCAGCAATTCATGATGAGCAAAATGAAATCAGAACAACTAAGCAAGTAAAAGACAGCAGCTCTTAATAATGTATAAAGCTGATCACAGTGCATTTCCAAGACTGAGATCCAATGCCAGTATCTAGCAAACAAACCATTACGATTGCATTAATAGAAGATGCCTGAATGAACAAGGAGCATGATTAATTTTAAACAAGTAACTTCACTGGCCAAGGTTCTCAGAAGCAATGAATCAGCTTGAACATCCAGCCTTTCCTCCACCGCGTCTACAACTCAAGATACTTTAGGAGAAGTCTAGGTTTCAGAATATGAAGCTTATCTTGAAGTATTTAGAGTTGTAGGTGGGAGGGAGGGGTGTCTGGCATTCCAAATCGTTACTAGTAGCCAACATGACAAGCTTTGCTTGAAAACAGCAGGCGCTGAGTCCAACGGGAAGGGTATTACAGAAGTAAACACATTATGGTGCACAAAGCAAGAGCCTAAAGTTGCAAGAGCCTAAAGTTGCACGACCAGACCGATTGGCCATTACAGTGAGAGTGGTGATGGATTCTGTGATGGGAAATGTGGTCCCAAATAACTACTTACGAAGCTGACTATGTATCCTAAGGGGCTGAAGGAAGGATGCATAAAGAGCTGGAAGTTTAAGAAGTAGGCAGGCAAGAAGATCAGGGTTTCCACAGACCAAATTCAACTTCCTTGAACAGGAAAAATTTGATTTTGTTTATCTAAGTAAGAAAGCTTCTGTTATCTCTCTTGGCCCCTTCACTGATCAGAATTGTTTAGGTAATGCTTGGCAAGGGAAAGACAGACATGGTATAACCAGAAACCACGAACTGCATTCTCTCAGCAACACATTAAGCTCTTTGAAGATAAACAGGAATATTTAATAATACTTTTTTAAATAAAAAAGGAGGATGGATGCAACTTAATTCCATAATTAAAGGGTTAATTATATGCATGATAAAAATAAGTTTTATGTTTTACTGTGCACACCCAATCCCTATAATCTGGTCATAAATAAAACTGCTGGTGATAAGGAAAGCTGCAGGCAGGAGAGCAACTCACCATCTTTAATGGGCAGTTATATGACATGCTGCTAGTACATTGGCAGTAAATCAGCAGAAACATCTTTTATAGAGTTCTAGTTTTTATGATGTCATTAACTTTCCTCCTTATACTTAAGGGATAATGAAATAAAGTCATGAGGAGGGATCAAAGGATGAGCCCGAACTGTGTAGTTTGAAACAGCCACAGGGGAATCAATTTTGCCCACACTTTCCTGCAGACGTTTTGATGGCAGAAGAGGAGTGAAGAGTGGAGGAGGCAAGACAGACCACAAAACTTTTGGCAAACCCTGAATAGCACACATATTAATGAGCTGTTTTATGAGAAGAGTTCTTGAAGCAATATTCCCGTGGCTTCAAAACACTGCAATTTAGCAATAATTTAAACACACAAGGTGGTGGGATCAACACCACATTCAAAGAAATGGCAAGAGAGGCTGCAATGTTAGCGCACCCTTATTGGAAAGGTGCCAGGTACAACAACATCATCTCATCCTCTCGTGTAATTAGAAACACCGAGCAGGATGGTGATCGATAGGGTAATGCACAGCATACAATAACCAGGGGACAGCGTTAAATCAAGGCAGTAACACTGTAAAGTTATGACTGTTATGAACTGTTTAGGTCAAGTCAGGCATCAATCTAACACAAATGGAAGAAAATGTTGCCAGTAGACCCGTATCTAATTAAAAAAATAAGAGTAAACCTCCCCCTGCAGTCATTGTATTAAAATTATTCCCAAAGTGTACCTATCAGACAAGCCTTACAAATCAGGATGAAGCTTCCTGGTTTTGCTGATGTTTAGAAAGAGTTTTCAGGGGGATCCTTGAAGAGGATTGGCTCTGGACTCCCTTTCAGCAGTACACCATACATGAAAAATAAACAGAACCAGTATGGGGTGGGTGCCTGAGCATGCTTTTGAGCAACACCTACAACAGGTCTGTGAGTACAGACTATGTCAACACATACTAGCTGCTGTTTGTAACTCTCAATGCTGTTCAAAAGCACAGCCTAGTTTGCACAGAAAACCAAGAAACTCTTTCATTTATCTTCTAAGTTCTAAAAAAAGAGCATTTCTTCCACCCCAAGGAATGGCATCCCATTACGACACAAGGACAAATGTTTTTTTCCAGTATCACAGAGCATTTGTCTTACATATTAGCTCAGACTTGAACAGGAAATGCCATTTGTTCAACACCTCATGACCGTTTACAGTGGCAGACCTCAGATGTGATCCAAAACCCTGTGAAGTGAAGAGCCTGCGTGGCCTTCAGCAAGCAACTGGAGGATGCCTTTAGATAGCAAGGCATGACAGCTTCCCGAGTTCAGGTGAGCGTTTACTCCATTTGCTCACCTGAGTGATTTGTTCAGCTTCAGACAAACTATTTCCATGATTAACATCTGCTATATTTGGCCCAAACAAGACCCCAAGCTAAGTGTAGGTTAAAACTACTGCTATCAGAATACTGAGGGCAAATAAAATTTTAAAAAATGCCGCTACTACTAAAGAACTGAGAGCCTCAATTCTATAAAATGACATCATCTGAAAACTGGTGGGGGAAACATCATCCTCACTTGCTGATCACTCCTGACTGTTTAATGTACTCCCATCTGCCAAGAGGAAATGTTGTGTCTTCCCACTGAAGGAACACACCGAGTGTTGGCTGTTTCTTAACACATAAATTATATGCAACCTGGGTCTCCTCCTACTTGCAGCCCAATGTTTTCTTTCACTTGTTTTGCATAACTCTGTTTAGCAGGTTTTGCCATGGAAATTAAGATGGAGAAGTTAATTAGCCCATCTTAAAGATTTGCACGAGCACATGGGAAGCTCTAGGTCAGCACATCTGCCTGCAAACATGGTGGTCCATTAGCATGAAGAACATTAATCAACAAGTGCCGTTACATTTTCCACAAGCAACCTTTGAACCAAATATAAGGATCAGACACGTTAAGATTCTGGAGGCTACTCTGCCCACGTATCACCTGGTTCTCAGCAAAGTACCGACTCCACTCATCTTCCCATTCCAATTTAAACTGTCTTTTGTTCAACACATGCATGCAGCAGTGCGACGGAAGAGTAACCCATCCCATCTGCCATGGAATAATAATGTCTATGTCGATGTGCCTGTCGATCTCCTGTCTGAGCATCCCTCATGTGCTCCCATCCTCCTCGCTACTGCAGCTCCGTTGAAGGTTCAACCCTGACAAGGCAGCATTAGAGATGGAGAGAAGCTCTGCTGATGTTATTAAAAGCAGGGAGGAGAGGGAATGGAGGAGCTAACTGTACGCACTGTAACTCTTCCTAAAAATAAGAAACTTGAGTTATCACAGTGTTTCTTATGGGGCTTTATGCATTCAAACTTCTCAAAATGAGGGACTACACCATGCATTGCACATCGCCGTACAGATGATTGTATACCATTACCTAAAATTGAACTGAGTCTGTTCAACCTCCCTGCTCTCCAATTTGTCACAGAAACAGTTTCCCTGGCCCATTCACATAATGAATGTGGATATGAAGTTAATGCCAAGGAAGATAAGCACCCTCAGAGTTATTTAAGCCTACCCTTCTCTGTCACTTCCTACAATATTTCTTAAGCAGCATTATATATAGGAGGTAAAAAAAAAAAAAAAAAAAGCAGAAGGGGAAACAGGTTAGTGGCACATCATCCAAATCTGGTGAGAGCATTTACAGTGACCTTGCTGGCTGAAAAATATTTTACTGTTACCTATTTCAAAATCCACCAGGATCAATCTTAAAATTTGGTTTTTTTTGCAGAGAAGACACCGAAGGACATATCGCACAAATATATTTTCTCAGGCTAATGTCTCTCCTATTTCTACTGAAAACTTCTCAAATTCTTCATATATATCATATTCATACAGTGAAGGATGAAAAACATACCAGGTTCCACAAAGCAACAAGTCATGTTTCAGAAGCTTAGTGCTTTATTAGGGTACTCTGGATGAAGTCTTGTCCAGCTGAAAGAAAGGGCTTAGCTCCCATTAATACCAGTCAGGTGAGAATTTAACTCTTAAATTGTTCCTTTTAGCTTAAACATAGCCATACAAGCAATAAGGTAAAGTCAACCAGCTTCTGTGCTATGACTGCAGCAGACTCAGAGGCATCGCTGTTCAGCCAACCCTTCCAGCTGTGGTTCAGTCCATGACCATATCCAATCAAGAAATATTGTCGATGCTGCAAAATTTTGCAAGATTCTTTGTCACCTAAACAGCAGCAGTGCACCTATGCTGGATCAAGCCTGTACTTGGAAGATACAAGCAGGATCGAGGTGCCTTGAAATGCAAGGCTTGTAAGCTGGGAGGTTAAAAGCAGCATTAGAGAATTAGGTGTCCAATTCCCACTGAGAACTAGTGGTAATTAGTATCTACAATAATACAAAGGCCCACGCAATTAGTATGCAAAGATGCTTGTGCAGAAGGCAGGCTGACTGAGATTTAATTTTTAGGGTTTCCACAGAGATTTTATTTGTGACCTAACACTTGATTTTACCTTCAATATGCCACTACACCCTACCTACCCTATCCTTACAGCACAAGCCAGCAAGATTGCAAATCAGGGCTTATCTACAGAGAACGTTTCCCTGCTCTGTGATGTCCCTCAATTTAAATTGCAATGGCTTCTTCTTTGAAGGATTGCTAAGTGGCAAGAACAAAACCTATGACTGTCAGGCTCTAAGCATCACGATTTCTTATGGCTTTACAGCAGAACATTAAGACAGGATGAAGAATTAGCTGTGTCAAGGAGAAAATTTGCTACTGTCAAATTTGTTTAGTTATTCGGAGTTACAAATATGATTTGCTGCTACCAAAAAATCAACTAGGCTGTATTAAAAGTGTAATTTGATACCTGGCTATAAATCTCTTTAATAAAGGTGTGGTGGAAATGATGTTATCCATATATAAAGATTAATCTCTATTTAAATATATATACATTCAGGAAGCTGAACGATGCTGAAGCCAAGAGGCTTCTTCTAAACTGTGAAGTCGCTTTGTTACTCCTGGTAAATGCTAATTCTTTTTGCTGCCCGGTTGGCTGTACTTTACATTTAACCACACAGTTTTATTTATTATTCTCACTCTGAACTTTCACGGCATCCCTTTCATCAGTTAAACTCCCCCTTTCGAAACAAACATCTATTTGAACAAAAACAGTCTTTAAAAAAAAAAAAAAAGGAATCAAAGCATTTTTAGTGAAATGAAGTTTTCTGGACTGAATTACCCAGCCTACACCATAGCATGCTCAGCCACTGGAAATTATTTAGAAACAACCGAAGGATAGGGCCAAAGGCCCGAGGCCTTTATCTGGGCCAGATGATTGATGTGCTGTGGGCCCCGCTGTGGTTAACAGTGATTTTTATCTGTTGCTAGCAGCAACAGTCAGGGGCGCAGCGTGAGGCCAGCAGCCGGCCGCGGCGCTGCAGCAGGCCCGCACACAGGGACAGACAAATAGTCTTTTCAGCCGGACAGGTCTCGTGGGGGGCTTTGACATAAAGGGCCCTTTGGAAAGGCTGGAATTGTCAGCCCTTTGATGGCCGCATGCTGGGCCATTAGCTTCTGTTACTAATTTGCGGTGCATGTGAGAGGGCAGATCCACGGGAACACCTGCGAGCAGCTCGGGTGCATTGTGGGATGGGTTTTGTCGGGAGAGCCGAGGAATAAAGGACGAGGCATAACCCTTCCGTCTAAAGGGCAGATGACACAGGCTATTATCGTTTCCAGCCATCAAAAGGATGGCTCTGAAGTAACATCAAGCCATCCAACTCAAACCTGGAAAAGCAAAGAAACTGTGGAAAGTCAGAGTTAATAAGGGGCCATCTGTAACACAACGTGCCGGGCTTCTGCAGGAACGTTTTGGGGAGAGGTAACCTTACACATGGGGATACCCAAGAGGAACAGGTGGGATTCAAGGATAAACCACCACCTGTGCTTGTACAGATTCCAAAATTTCCTGTCTCCTCGAGCCTCTGTGTGCAAAATATAAAAATATAACAAGGGTAAAATAATATTGAAGATGAAGATGTTCACAGCAGATACCAGTCCTGGACAGAAGTGGAAGAAATGTCATTTTTAACTCCTGGGGTAACTTCAATCCACATATTCCTACACTCTGAACAATATTACATTTTTCCACCAGCAGATCCCATAGACCATTGAAGCCTTCCCACAACTGGGCTTGTCAACGCACCCTGAAGGTCTCCCCGCCCCACACGAGCTAACTGAGGCCCGGCAAACAGCACGCCCAAGATCGCAGAGCGAGATTATAGGAGTGCTGGGAATACAGCACAGACCTTCTGTCTCCTCCTCCTGGCTTTGAACACAAAACCGTGCTTCGGCATCCTGAATGTTAACCAACAAAGGAAATTATAAGCATTAAAGGCTGCAACTTTAAAGATTAATATAAAAGAAACTTTTGTATTACATTTGTGCAAGCAACCAGAAAAGTCCATATTGTAAAATAACCCGCAAATTGTACCACCATAGGCCACTTCAGTGACTAATGAACATGTTAACTTTCAGGCTGAGTTTCACTGGAAGGCAATTTTTCCAAACAAATTATAAAGTCTGCTTGAATAACGGAATATTTACAACTTTCACAGCATCGTAGTGTCACAAAGATACCCCTCCAACAAAGTTATATAGGTGTCAGCAACCACCACAACATCCAAACAAATCCAACCCCAACTCTTGTTGGAAGGAAGAAAGCCCACTGTGGTAGACAGAGTCTGCACTGACGATGAAGATACACTTTTATCCAACAAAGTTTCTGTAAAACGAGGCTTGTACAGTCTGCATTCATGCTACGGCAGCGTTCAGGGGCGGGAGCCAGAAACAGCCTCACCGCATCAAGCTGCTGGTTTTCAGCCCTGGGACATCAGACCTCCAGCTTTGCTGAGTACTTCTTAAATGAACTGTAAAAAGGTAGCTAAGAAAAGCAAGCCTGTGGTCAAGACAGCCTTAAATTCAAAATATAGGGCTCTGCAACTTTAGTGGTGTTTCTCTGAGGGTGTTTGCAAATTGGAAGAGGCTAAAAACCACCAGCAAGACTCTTAAGTGAGGTATGAGAGAAACCCACCACTATAAAACAGGTTTGGATGAAAGGGCAAAGACTTTGACCAACCTGAAACCCTAAAAATATTAAAGGCACATTACTACAAGTCTGAAACCAGAAAATGCCAACAGCACGGCTCCATGAAGTTTTGAATCTAGCTCCTCACCATGTAACTTTAATGACGAGTCCTTCCAGCTTTACAGCAATTGAACACATTTAAATGCCTGAAAACCTCAATTCATGAGATCTTGATCAAACCCTTGTAACCTTATTTTCAATGACATGTTTGCCTTAGGTTTCACAGCCACTGATAAGAATTCATTTCTTTTAAAGCAAACTCTGACAAAATCAATCAACTTAAGAAGGTGCTGGTGAGTGAAAAACACCTCGGTCAGTAAAGCCGCAAGCCAAGCCACGCTGCGGTCCTGCTTAGCCGGCAAAGACCCCCTCCCCTCTATACACTGGGCTTTCTTGGGATTCCTGCAACTTCCTACTGCTGCCATTAACAGAAATTAAAATAAAAACCAAAAACTGTTCTCCCACTCATTGTCCAAGGCCAGTGAGGTAAAGAGCTACCTGAACAGAATAGGAACAAGGATGTTTGCCCAAGGCAAAGACCAATCAGAGATAAGTTTTTGATCATATCATGTGTAAAACATTGGTGAGGTGAAGCAGAAACTAGTCCTCTTGAGGATCTTTCTTTCACACTCCATTCCTCACATAAAACAAAGCAAAAAACCCCAAAGCCCCCTTCCTTGCCCCAAAAAAACTCTAGATAAAACCAGTAGGTGCCAAATGTGCTGTTCTGTCACTGAACCCTTTGCACACCTCATAGATTATGATCTGTCCCCCTGGCCCCGCACCCAAGAGCTGGCAGGCAGCCCCCACAGAAGCTTTGTTTCTGCACATTTCAACCTTGCTCAACCCTTTCACGCAATCATCTTCCATTCCCTTTCCCTGCTGTCCAGTACAGCAACAAAGAAAATTAATGTGAAACTGCAAACTGCTCTTCTAATTTTTCTCTCTCTTTTGAGAACCTGCCCTCCTCTTTGATCTTCCCAAGAAGCCTGTTTTGATTGCTGACCCAGCCACCTGAACAGAAACTTAAAGTGCAAGTCACTGACAAACAATGTGTCATAGCACTTTGGGCTACCAAGATGGGTAGCATGTGGACACTTTGGTTAAAAACATGCCAAACCCCCTCTTCCTAAACACCAGGTTAATCTAAAGTTCATTTGCATTGCTTTTCACCCATGTTTGAACACGCACACTTAATTTAAACTACATCGCCTAAAACAACTTCCACTATTTTTCTCATTCAATGCTGCAGTAGTACTGGAAGCTCTTGAGGAACTGATTTCCTTTATATTTGCAAGGCTATTCAAACTTCAGCATTCTGTTCCAAAAGGCAACAATCCTGCCAACCCGACAGCTCAGTGGCCATCATTGGACCAAGGAACTCAACAGAAACACTTCCCAAAATTGCTGGGTTGGTTTGCTGTTCCTCCCTTCCCCCCAAGATGCTTTAAAACCTACCGAGTTTATGGATGAAGTGGGTCCTGACAGGCTATGCTGCCCACAGTACTGGTGCTCTCTGCACCAACCACAGGGAAGCTCATCACCAATGCAGAGACTAATTGTCAGCTTGTGATAATATCCTTCAGACAAAATTATTAACTTCACATTGACCATTGGCCATTATACAAATGAAGTCACTGAAATAAAACGTTGCTGCAGAATCAATTTCTTTTAGTTTTGATAATGAATGTCTTGGGTTTTATTTCCCACATAAATGCCTATAAATAACTATATGTATCAAGAGCCCATCATATCACAGCAACATAAGAGATTTGTGTGTTCGTCTTATTTAGCATCTACTCAGGGTGTCTATATGTTGCCCCTCATCCTGTAGACCTAGCCCAGCTCCCCAGGCCTTCTGCTCTTCTGCTTAGGTCCTTGGTCTCTGTTTCAGTGTCTGACGAAGGAAATAACGCAGAGAATTTAAGAAGAAACATTGAGAAGAAAGAGACAAAGGCCTTTCTTCTAGGGAACTACTGTAATTTCCTTAAAATATTAACCAATTCTTACCCCACCTTCTCACACAGCAGCAGACATAGTGTTTGTGGAAACAGCCCCTTTAATTCCCTCCCTTCCAATGCTCTAAATAAGATCCATAAATAAGATTCATATAATGAAGCTGACTGTGGCATGCCTGAAAACAGTTCTGCTTATAAAGAAAAATATTTGAAGAATAATTTACTGTGAGAAATATCATTGTTTGTTTGTTCTGAAATGCAAATATGCAAATCAGGACACAATATGTTTTAAAAAATAACAAAAGTCTTAAATAGCTGCCCCAAAATAATGTAGCCAAGCTTGAGAAAAAGATGTAGATATGAAAGTCATAATTATCTAGCAGTAGGACTAATCCAAAGATACTGGCTGGAAACAGAAAGAAAACAAGGAAAGTGACAAACACATGCGACTGCAGCATTTGGTTTCAAAGTGGGCCAGGTGGCTTCCTTGGCACTTTGGCAGCAGAGAATATTTCAGCCTCTCAGCACATTCTGCAGGCGGAGGAGCTGCCTGCCCCAGCCCCAGCCTGCTGGGTGTCGCAGGTTCAGAGATCGTGCTCGCTATCCAGTAGAAGCAGCTGTACTTTCCCCACTAATAGCTAGATTTAGATGCAATTGCAGAGATCTTCATACCACCATGTTTCTTTGCAAATCCGGATGATAACTAATGCTGCTGCAGATGAATTAGGTATCTGATACTCCAGTTTTTCTAGTCACCCACAACTTCCAGGTGGGTGAGACTCGTCCAAGCCAGGACATGCCTCTGGTCAGACTGAACAGTGTCCAGTACTTTGAGAGTGTCACCAGGACACCAGAGACCAGGGAACAAGGGAGACACCAGCAGGCATTTGGTTCTGCAGCTTCGCGCTGGCATGTTCTGCTGTCATCAGAGCTGATGACTCCTGGTCCTAATGCCAGTGCTAAGCTGCTTTGCCCTCTGGGATTCAGCTTACGCTCCACACAAACACATCCCTTGGAGTGCACTCTGGGTCGCAGGCTTTCCTACACCAGCAGACAATTCTGGACATGGTCAGTCCCTGCTGTTTCCAGGTGATACAAAGAGGAAAAGTCACTGACCTGATACTATCCAACAAAAAGGGCTTGAAAGAAGTAGGGGAAAGAGAAAAATTACATATATAAAATTGTTCAGTTTGTGGGTAGTGTTTTAAGAATGAAATATTTTCTTCTAGTCCCTTCAGGCGCCCTCCATCCCACATCCTCCAAACAGGCACTGGACTGATCTTCACAAGGTCTGACATTCTAGGAAGGGCAGCAATTTAGCCACCTCCTCAGTGTTCTGCACAACAATTAGCAGGAGCTTCATCACCATACATCAAAGATGTGGTCTTGCCTTGGATAGGATTTCATAGAAACTCTTAAAAGGGATGTGTTAAATACATTTCTCAGGAAAAACAGTGTAACAACAACAAAACCTGGGGAAAAAAAAAACCAACAACCCACAAGAAACCAACCACACAGGCACACTCACAAGCTTCCAGACATTTAATTACAAAATATATGCGTATGACAGACATCAACAAGCCTACAGGAAGATTCCTGCTTCAGTATTCAATGCAGCCTCAATAAATATTTCAAGGTTTCAAATGGATGCTTTGCAACAGCACAGTTTCCATTTGCACAAGTGCCAGAAGGAAGAATTCAACACAGGCTTGAAGCAAAACCAGAGTATTTTCCTGTAAAACTTTAATTGGGAAACTGACACTATATAATCTGTACATCATTGCCTCCGAGCTGTTGTTAAAAAATTAAAGCTGTATCAAAAGAACTGCTTTGTTAAATTAACACGTTATGCATACCAGACATAATCTGCACCAGGAAAGGAAATAGCTTTGAGTCAAAAATGCACTGATTGTTATGGTTGTCATTGACAGAGGCTGAGCCAAGCAACCTAAGCAGACAAAAGCATCTTGCATGCCTCCTGTACAGATACACGTCCTTACAAACACGCAGTCTTTATTTCAAAACCTGAACAAAATCAACTGACAAGCAGGATTTCATTACAGCAATCGTTAAAGCTACAAATCACACATCAGATTGTGTGGATTCACTATGAAGTTTTGGCGATGTGCAGGTACAGGGTGAGGGTGTGTTGCTGGAGCCCTGCTGCCCAGCCCATTTTTTGCTCTTATTCCAAGGCTGGCAGTGAGGAAGGGGCTAGAGTCTCCAGCACCAGTGTGATGGGAGTGGGGGTTCCGAGTGGCCATGGGAGCCTCACCCCCATGAGTGTAAAACACCCCAGCCCCTTGCTCCAGTGGGAGGCACTGCCTTCCCCACGCTCAGCAGCATCCGCGGGATGCCAGCCACTGCCAGGACGGGCACCGGGAGCTGGGCTGCAGGCTGTGGCTGGGGGCCAGAAGCTGAGTGGCCTGGTTTGAGGAGAGGGGTGGTCAGACTGGGACATGGGACAAGCAGCACAGAGCTCCTTATACTCCAGGCACAAGACACAAAAATTGGGTGGACGTTCTGTTCAGAACTACCTTACCTATTTTAGTAAATGCCCAGTAGAACACTCTATCAGTATACATCTCAATGTCCAACAGAGGCAAGTACCACTGCTCTGTTTTAAGGCTACAGAAACTGAGCACTGAGGCTCAGAGCAACCTGCCAAGGCCTCTTTCACAGCACTAATTTAAAACCTCATTTGCTCAAGGTCTCTCTTTGAAGCTTGTCTGTTCTAATCCTGAGGTTTGCTCAGTGAAACAAGTGCCCTAAGTAGTCCTAAGGATATAACTACCTTCTCTGTTTTAACCTTTGCAAGCCCATGTCTCCACCACCACTATTTTGGCCTCGGATTAGTCCAGGCTCATCAAAGAGGCTCCACTTTGAAGTGACTCATCACTTTGCATATCCAAACTCCTGACAACGTGAGAGCCTCAAAGAGGCCAAGTTTTCTAAAAATACAGAGCACACTCCCTCGGAAAAGACTGGTTCCTCTCGTATGTTTCAAGTTGTTCATCTCTGAATTTGAAGTGCTGAAGCAATTTTGGAAGATCGGAGCTATAACATTTCCTCAATAAGATGTTACAGATTTGCATGTGATGGTCTGTTAGCTTCATTTCGTGCACAGAGAGTCTAAGGCACTGCTGTGGTCTGCAGCAGTGAAGATGGGTTAACAGTTTTGAGGCTTTTAAGATAAGCAAAATTTCCCTTGACGTTGTCAACTCTTCAGGTGGTTAGAGACGAGAGTTTCTGCTTTTTTTGATGTCTTCTCAGAAAAGAGCTCACATGATTTTATCAGTCTCTGGGGTGACCATCAGATAACCAAGCTATTCCTGTCTGAACCACTCAATGCATCTCCACCTTCCTGTCACTGGCAATCCACAAGACAACCAGGGGACTTGAGCTAACCACACGGCTCACAACTTAACTGATTAAGTAGGTGGGAATTGATGCCAGCTCAGCTCAAAATGTCTTTCTCTGCTAACCAGAAGCTAGCCACAAGCTGTAGAGGGGAATGACCACAGATAACACAATGATACCGAAACCCTTTGGTGAAGTTGCAGCTTCCTGTTCAAGTGCTCTCGCAATCTCTTCGAAATGAATCTTCAGCAGGAAACTGGCTGTAGATAAAGAGGCTGTCTAGGTCATCATGTGGTGTGTACTACCAACTCCTGTTTTCAAGGGACCATTTTTCACTCTCTCCCGCCCTCTTCCCCACCTCTATCGAAATGAACCAAATTCGGGCTCTTCAGAGAACAGTAAGTCCTTAGGGGGAGGGAAGGATGCTCAGAAGAAGTCTGTGACCATCCTCCGCCCCTTACTACTCAATGCCTGCCAGTTACCCAATGCTTAGTGGCCTTGGGCATCTTCACTGTGACATCCCAATCTTCATGCTTCAAGCTCTTTTTCTCTTAAACCAGTGTGTTACTTGGCCTAGATGCTATTAAGCAGCTTTGGAAGAGGCAACATTAATACAGCAGGGAAAATGTGTTCTGTGAACTGGAAGAGGAGGTTTGATCTAGTTTTGATCATAAGCCTTACAGTCCTGCTTGTGTTAACATCTGCTTGTATTTTGCTATGAAGAATGCTTACAGAGAAAAGCCTTTTAAAAGAGTGATTTTGAGAACAAATTTTGAGCCTTTGGTTCATTACAAGTATCCCGTTAAGTTTAATCTCTCAGCTGTTCATGCTGCTGCTGCCCAGAGTCTGAAGGTCTTAGTCTTCACCTAGTGAAGTCAGTAAGAAATTTCCCCAACTGACATCATTTGGTGTCCTTAACTAGGTGACAGAAGGAAGGGCACGTGGCTTTAGTCACTCAATGGGACATCACTTTTGGAGTTCTAATTGTTGTCACAGTGATCTGATGGTATATGGAAATCAGTTCACCACAAACAATTTTAAGAAAAATCAATATTAAACCATATTCTGCAATTGAAGGCGGGGGGAACCCCACAGACAACAGTTGTTTTTTTTTACTTGCTCAACTCTAGCTACTTCTAAAGCATATGGGACACAAGGCAAAATAAAGCAGTTCACCACTGCAGCTGACAGCAGTTTTATCAATCTATTAAAACAGGCATAGGTTTTACCCACCTCAATGTAACAATTTTTCCTTTGGTAATTACTGATTAGTCTGAGGATGATGCTGCATGAGNTCTGTGACCATCCTCCACCCCTTACAACTCAATGCCTGCCAGATACCCAGTGCTTAGTGGCCTTGGGCATCTTCACTGTGACATCCCAATCTTCATGCTTCAAGCTCTTTTTCTCTTAAACCAGTGTGTTACTTGGCCTAGATGCTATTAAGCAGCTTTGGAAGAGGCAACATTAATACAGCAGGGAAAATGTGTTCTGTGAACTGGAAGAGGAGGTTTGATCTAGTTTTGATCATAAGCCTTACAGTCCTGCTTGTGTTAACATCTGCTTGTATTTTGCTATGAAGAATGCTTACAGAGAAAAGCCTTTTAAAAGAGTGATTTTGAGAACAAATTTTGAGCCTTTGGTTCATTACAAGTATCCCGTTAAGTTTAATCTCTCAGCTGTTCATGCTGCTGCTGCCCAGAGTCTGAAGGTCTTAGTCTTCACCTAGTGAAGTCAGTAAGAAATTTCCCCAACTGACATCATTTGGTGTCCTTAACTAGGTGACAGAAGGAAGGGCACGTGGCTTTAGTCACTCAATGGGACATCACTTTTGGAGTTCTAATTGTTGTCACAGTGATCTGATGGTATATGGAAATCAGTTCACCACAAACAATTTTAAGAAAAATCAATATTAAACCATATTCTGCAATTGAAGGCGGGGGGAACCCCACAGACAACAGTTGTTTTTTTTTACTTGCTCAACTCTAGCTACTTCTAAAGCATATGGGACACAAGGCAAAATAAAGCAGTTCACCACTGCAGCTGACAGCAGTTTTATCAATCTATTAAAACAGGCATAGGTTTTACCCACCTCAATGTAACAATTTTTCCTTTGGTAATTACTGATTAGTCTGAGGATGATGCTGCATGAGTTAACACACTGCAGAGTCTATACCATCCTTTATCTACAGCACTCTAATTGCTACAGTATGTCCAAAAGTCATCCTGCTTTGACTAGCTGATTTTAAGGGTAGCATGAACCATCCCAACATCTAGTATGACCATGTCCAGAAAACCTGAGAACCACACACAAGAGCTTCTGAATCAAACACAAAACTTCTTTTCGCTTATAGATAGAGCAAAGAACCAGTCTGAAAAATTGAACTGAGGTTTGCAAACACCTAGCATCTATGCAGCCCTAACATGTTTCTCAAAGACTGACAACTGAGACCTTCTGGAGAACACATGTGGTGAATCAATCAGACAAAAAAATTCCTCAGGATGCTACAGATCTAGACCGTAAGTGTTCAGGCACACAAAAGTCTTACCCATCACACAGCACAGAGGTGAAATGCAGACAGTAAAGGTATGAATCAGGCTACATTCCCAAAGAAACCACTGCAGACCTATGCCAATTTTCCACCATTCTGGTTGCAAAACTTTGAATATTCACAACCAGCAGCACAGTAATGCATCTGGAAAGAACCCATAAATAAAGCAGTTAACTCTGTTAAAATGTGATACCATCTGAGTGTGTAACTCAGCAGCACCATGTAAGGACCACTAGTGCTTGCTGGATTTTTTATTATTTTTTTGAGACACATACTAACACCATAATCAAAAGCAATTTTGAGCTCAAAACTGACCTCAAGGTTACAAGACTCTATAGCAGACTGTTCCCTTTCATTGCAAGTACATTGTACAGCCAAGATGTTAGCACATGCACACCGGATGGACCACAGGGCTAATTAAAAGGCAGCTTTGGTGGCTGTATCTGTTCCAAGAGCAGGTTAGTAAACTAAACTTTAAAGAAGTAAAGAAACCTAAGGTGCTACAGAAGCAGCCAATTCCCACAAAAACAAAGCAGGACTCAGAGTGATGAACAGTCATTTTACTCAACCTCAATGCCTTTGAGTTCCTGACTTTGTGACAGGCTGAAAAATAAGAGAACAGCTACAATCACTTGAAAAATAAGCTGAAATTCTGATCTGGAAGTTAAACATTTCTCTATGACATTAGTCTCAGTGGTTTTAAACTCTACAGGTTTTAAAACAAGAGTTATAATGACCAACTTTTGGGTAAGGCAATGCCTGAACTTCAAAATTACACCACTGCCTCACCAAAGCCATTTATTTAAACAAAAAGCAAAAAAAAAAGCACGGATTACTCAGCCTTACCAGTTGCCAAATGGTATTGCAAAGGTCTCCCACCTGTGTGATACGTATCTCGTGCACAAGTTACACAAAGATTCATTTACATTTCTCCCCTTGCCCTGTATTCCCTGACTTTCTAGAATTGCAGTAGGTCCTTTTCCATCATGTAAGGAGGAGTCTTTTACAGTTTAATTTATTTATTTGCTATAAAAAGGGGAGAGGACACCTTTCTAGAACATTACCAGCAAGCCATGGAGACTGGGGCTGGAGTCGACCACAAGGAACTGCGACACTGAAACGCTGAGGCGGAGGGAAGTGAAAACACAGGCCCTGGGTAAGAAACGTTTCACATGGCTGACCAGGGTTTCCATCTGAATGCTCCTCGTCCAGCAAAGCAAAAACTGCAGATGAGAAATCCAGTCTTCTCAGCAGTGATTTTACTCTTGCAGCAGGAGCTTAACCATTCCTGGAAAGGCAGCCCAGGAACCCTGGGCTCCTCCTGAACCGCCTTCGTGCAGCAGTAAGCATGGTGCCTCTGCTGTGTCGTCTCACCTCTCAGGAACAGAGGGGTGCTGCCTTTCCACTGCAGGCACACCACCACACCCCACTGTATTTACATTTAGCAGCCAGCCGTGTTGCAGCCAGGCTGAAACACAAAGCGAGAACGAGAGAAACCTCAGCCTGCAGCAGATTTCCCCCCATTTGCAGTTTTCACAGTAGAGCCACCACACCTTCAGCATGTTACCAAACCCTTTCTCTGCTGTGAGATCTGACTCGGGATTGCATCTGTTGTTTTATTAAATTAAAGTTGCATCTTTGTCTTCTGTTGGACAGAGAAGAAAGCTAAGATCTCTCTCTAGCCTTTAATAACGAAATCGCATTTTAAAAAATAAAAATGCAAGTGATGAAATTGAGTAAAGACTACCAGCCTATAAGAAACCTTCCTTATGGTCTGGCTGTGCAGTGACTAGTTTTATCACCAACCCAAATAACTTACCCTCTCTAGAGTTGTTTATTTCATTGTAGTTTAAGACAGGGAAAAGTATTTTGGGACTGATAAGCAATTGGCCCCTGAGCATAAGTACAACAGGGTATTCCACCAAGCTGTGCAATTAAGTATTTTAAATCTTGTAATGCTGTAAGATGATGGACGGTGTTCTCTAATGCCAACAGCACCCACAAAGTTGATTCACTTGATCCCTTTTCTTTGTCCTCTCTTGTTTACCTACTATTAAAGACAACAAAATACATTGTTCATCTTTTATTTCTACAATAGCATTCTGAGTTAACAGAGCTGTTATTTCCTCTGCTGCTCCCCTTAAGCTCTGTGGTTTTGGGTGCAGGTTTCTGCAAAGACATATTAAGTAAGATATGAGATAAAACAAGAAAGTGTGAACCCCTGTTCTCCCCCATAAATTTTGTCTGAGGAACCTACCACAGCAGCCAGGGCAACAAACACCAGCGTGCTCCAGCAACCCTCAAAAATGGGCTGTTTTAACCCTGTCTCTAGGTACAAAGCCCTAGCACAGCCAATTCTCACTGCACCAGACTACTAGAGAATTAAAGAAAACTCAAAAGCAAATCCCCCAAGAGGCCTCACACTCAACCCCTGTTCTTTGTGCTCATCAGGTAAGTAGTCCTGTTTCTCATCAACCATCTGTTTTAATCACCTTTTTGCTGGTTTTGGTAAAGGGAAAGGAAAGAAAGTTAAAATAAGGCAATAGATTGTAAGGAAAGAGAGCCATGAGAGCAAACAACAATATGAGAACAGCTGAGACAGACAAGCAAATACCCTGCCCTATTACAAAGAAAGCTACAGCACATATATGACACAACTGCCTCAGGACAGTCTTAATCAAAAAGATCCGTAAAAAAACCACCAGATATTCTCAAGATCCTTTGCTTTTGCCTCTTCAGCAGGTTGTAATCCTTTCCAGGCTGGTGAATTCAAGATGGATTTAGGACAAATCTTCATTTTAGGGTGCAAGACCAGTGACAGCAAGGTTATCCTGACCCAAAAGCCATAGAGAACTGGGCATTTCTGGGGGATGCATCAATGTAACAATAGCATATTTCTAGTCAGATGATAGATCTCCTTCCTACCACCACCCCGAGCCGAGCTGAGGGCAAAGGCAAGGAAGATTAAAAATGTGGGCAAAAATCACACAGAAGTCATACACCCCATCCCTCAAGGGGCTTGCAAGGGCTCGCAGTGCCAGCAGGCTGCCCTTCCCCTGCAGTTGGGGGGTTTATGGAAATCTGCATCATCCCATCCTCTCCAGCCGCGGGGACAAAGGGCACTGCTCCCAGTACGGCTGCACCCGGAGCCTCCCAGGCAGCCCCTCTGCCAAGGCCACTGGTTCAGGCAGACTGAAATTCCGCCAAAGAGGGCCTTTTGTGCTTACTTAGGGCTGTGGAGATGAGTGAAAATTTATGGGACTTTTCATCCTAATTAAAAGCAGAGGTCATCTAAGAAGAAACAGACTTTCAGAAAAGGGAACTTCTAAAGGAAAATGTGTTGTAAGGAAGTTCATGCACTTCAGCCTTTGTAAAGCTGAAGTATGTGGTTTATTTATGTTTGTACTTCTGCTTACACTTTTCATGGGACATTTCAAAAACCTTCAAGAGCTCCCACGGATCTGGAACAATATATGCACTAATTACTCAACAGCATTTGAGCTCGTGGGTTACGGGACAGCCTCTGGAGTCAAGGGGCCAGCTCCTTGGCTGGCTTACAGCAACCTGGCTCCATCCCACAGGCACTCAGAGCAAACCAACTATTTATTCAGCGAACTCAGCTTCTCCAGGTGAATTCAGATATGGGGACAGTTCTTGTAACATTTAGGCTATTTAGAAACATGTGAAAAGAAAACCAGCAGAAGTTAAATGCTTTGGATTGACACTCACCATTATATTCCTGGCTCTCTAAAATTCCTGCTATGTTAGAGGGAGAACACCTTTCAAAATTCTTTATGTTTCTATTACCTATTATTATTTTTCTATTTTTTTTAATCCTTTGTGCTGTCATTGCTCTTACAGGCCACATCACTTTATTATAGTCCTTTTTTATTTTATCTTTCTGACCAAGTAGCTGCCTTCAAAGAAGACAGAGTATTGCTCCACCTGAAGGGGACCTATCTGCCATTCTTTTTCTTGTCCAGAAGAAAAAGACAATTATAGTCCCTCTTTTATACTTGGCATCATCGCAAAACAAGATTGATACTTATTTTGGAATTATTACTCCCCTATTCATAAATCTTGCCCAGAAAATCCTGCTCGTGTTGCCAGGCCACAGACACACTATTGTAGGAAATACATATTAAATTCACTTTTATCATTTAACTTTGGCTCCAGCTCAAGGAGTTTTAGATTCATAACAGGGGCCCTGTTTCCAATATTGATTTTTGGCAAGGAAAAATGCTAATTTATCAAAGGCCCTAAAACACAATGAATCTTCCAGCCCAGTTAAGAAATGTTACCTACCTAAGGAGGAGAGATTTTTCATTAGTGTATGACAGATCAGTAGGTGGAGAAACCCCCTTAGTTACAATTCAAGTTTGCCTCTGGTCACCCAGTGTGCTTCCAAACCCATGAGCTGAAGCACACTTAAGAATTCCCAACCAGCAGTGTTATATGCTTCACAACAATCATTTTGTTGATCTTTATGTAGAAATTTATCCTTCTCAGGACACCAGTTTCTCCATGGCAATCTCAAAGATGGCAAGGTACATAACCACCATCTGGGTTCTTGAACCATGCTCCATCTAGGAAGTGGTACTGACTTAAGCTCTGTACAGAAAAGATGCTGTTGAAGGTGCTTTTTCAAGTCTGACAATTTGGTTCCCAGCCTAAGAGCACAAGAGCTTCCTTGAAGAACAGCGCAGAGCAGGGGAACGCTGCTGGTGTGGGCTTCAGCAAGCTTCTGTAACCATTGCCCTGAAACAGTGAACCTGCCTGTGCACACACCGAGGATTCCGGTGTGGGAACAGCCTCCTTAGCGGGGACCATCTGTTTCAGGGTTTCACAGAACTGCATTGAGCTGGCACAAAACTGAAACAGGCCATGTAAAGAGCTTTACAGGGTATATGACAGTATATAAACCTGCAAAGAGTCAACAGTTCCTAGGCTGATGATTACCCAGCACTTTATAGTCATTCATATCTGTCCTCCTCCCCACCGAGCGTGTTGTGCTGGACACTACACCCATGCTGTAAACCAGGTGAATTACAGCTCGGTACTCACTGCCCTGGCAAGTGTGCTCACAAGTACAAGCTAAAAAGATGTGAGTGGGGTGAGGTGGCCACGGGCAGCTGTGTTGGGCAACAGCCCACTGTACAGCAACATCAACTGCACAGGAGAGGAGTCCTGGAAGGCTGTAAAGATCATCACTAGCAACTGGAAAGCCAGTTCCAAAAATCAGCAATACAATTTGAGAGAAACAGTCAGGAAGGAGCAGACTGGGGTACAGGCAGACAGTGCACCGGGGTTCAGGGTGCCCAAAGCCTCCCTAGTGCTTGCCTGTACTGCCTCAGGTTCCTGCCTCATCTGAGTAACGAGAGAATCACTGTCAGGCTATGTCACCAAGCAGAAGGAAAGATGGTTGTAGATAGCACTGAGCTGACTCTGGATGACCCATGCATCTCTGCAAGCCTTATGGTGTTTTGCACGTTTCTTTCCATCCATGAGCAGCAGCCGAAGTTATCCGAGACACTGGTTTCCGGCGCTCACCAAGGAAGATGTAAAATCAACAGAATTTGATGAGCTGCCAGGGATTTGAGTAGGCTGCAAAGACTTTGATATTTTACAGAAGCTCAGAATAAAAATCAGCTGCTTCTGTTGCCAAGTGTATGTTACTGTTTTTATTAAAAAAATAAAATCTTCCAAGAACAAATAAAGCCAAACAAAGACATCTCATCCTCCTGTACTTTTGTTCCAAGGTACACTCGAGACAGGCTGGTTCACTGGCTATCCATTTGCCATATGCTTTCAAGTTTATTCTTCTATTCACTCCCACATTTTAGCCCCTTCATTTTAGAACAGGAACAGCTGCACAGATGCTCTATAAATAAACTACATAATTTATTGGAAGAGGTTTTTTGTTTATTTTTTTAAGCTACCACATATTCCCAGTTCTGTCCTTTTCCATGCTCTCTAAAAAACTGAATCAAGTTCAACTGCAGCTTGGGTTTGTCCGTACAATGTGCTCAACCTTATAAACAACTGCAACTTTTTAGCCATTAGTAACAAACTGTACCTACTGATTTTATGTTCATTGTAACTACTTTCTAACTACGTTAGGTCCTAAATTGACTTAACTATCAGAAACAAATTTGAAAAAAATGATTCACAGGGTGGATATATATCAGTGATATACAGAAACCTCAACGTACAGCTAATTTCTAATTCTTTGCATATGTTTTAACAAAAGTGTACCAGGTCTCCACATCAGGCCTCTCATCCTGTCACCAAAAAGAAAATCTGTTTTGTCTGCTCAGAGGACAGACAGACCTTTATGACTAAAATCACTAATCTCATTTGTGTGTGCAGGAAGTATGACAAATGACTAGAGTAGTTTATCACACATATGTAACCATCAAGTCATAAAGGGAATAAGATATTAACCTCCACAAACAAACTAGCATTCTATTTCTCAGCACAGCGGAAGTATACATTTAACAAGATAAGGATATGAAACACATGGTACCGATGAGATAAGGAGCTTGCAGAAACAGTACAGACATGGATGTCTCTCATGTTATCCCAGTAAAAGTAAACGCCATGCAAAACTTTATTTTGGGAAATATTTATAAGAAATTTTGTCTGTGATATCTACAGATAGACTGTAACTATGTGCCAAGTCACTGCTAATGCTATTTTTGAGGCTACAATTTAAATCTTGGTACAGCTGAAGTTAACCAGAGTTTATGTGGTAACTTCAATGAGACCGCTGAGTTATTTCATGGTCCTTATTTAGGCACTTCATGTTCCACGGGAAATCGGAAGTAAATGAAGTTGTTGGAATATTCAACACTCAGGAGTTGTGTTCAGTTTTCCTCTTAACTCTAGCTCCAGAGCCTGTACCTTACATACGAGCAGTTTGCCAAGGTTTCCAACATCAGCCTGCTCTGACTGCACAGACTTGGCCTCGCTTGCCTTCTCTCTGTGGCTCAGCTGCATGAGCTGAACCTTGGATTGAAATTTTTCATATAAGATTAGTACTATAAGTTTTAAGTCCTCTTTTTGCAAATGCACATTTCCTTAAAATGTGCATTTTCTACAAATGTTTGTGAAAGCAAACATCTCTGCAAGGACAGCTGAAGCAAGGGAATGGTGAAGCGTGCAGATTCGAAACGACCTAATTAAAAATGAACATGCACAAAATAGTTTGTGGTATTTAAACAGCTGCTTATGAAACCCAGTACAAGAACTTCACCAAGTAGTGATATATATCATCATTCCACAAGTGACAGTCTTCCACACCACAAGCCGTGCACAGATATCAGAAGGAGCACTCAACACAAGAACGGTGTCTCCATCCTGCCTCCTGCTAGCATTATTTTTATCACGTTTTCACCATATCTGGCAAACAACCTATTTGATGTAAACAGCGGCAGAGCCAAAATACTGACTTAGTGTTTCATATACATCTGCTTTAATGAGAAAATGAAAACTGTTACAAGATATTATGGACAACCCTTGGTTTGGGGCCAGTTGTCTTGAACCGGTGGTTTGAATCTCTCTCTGCCACCTGGGAGAATCAGCTTCCAATACAGGTTTGGGCCAGAGAGGTCTGGCAGTGCTGGAAGTGATAGTCTCTGCCTTATGCTAAATCAATTTAGAGCAGCATCAGAGTCTTAAGGGAAACGGTCAGCCTCAACAGCTGGTACATGGTGAGGCAGAAGGCAGTTTAATAGGGAAAATGACAACCCATAAGGAAAAGCAACTCCCGCTCACACTGCTCATGACCTCAAAATACTGCTTTAGCACACAGAGAGGTCTTACCTCCCTTGAGAAGTTATGGGCTGGCCAAATAAAAGAACCTTGTCCCCATACATGCACAGAGAAGGAGCTAGAAATTTTCTCAAATTCATTTCTCAGAGAGACAAAAGTAAATTTCTTAACAGACATCAATGGAGGAAAACAGTCCATGATTTATTGGCCTTGAGACTCTAAAAATAATTCTTTGGCCTTTTTCCATTAAGATTTTGCAACCTATGTTATAGCCAGTGGGAAATTGTTTAATTCCCAAACCATGCCCTCAGTCATAAAATCTGTGAAGATGATTCATTATTATTTATGTGGTGCCACGGGCATGCATGGCATTTTACAGACAAATAGAAGATACAACATCTGTCTTTAGAAGCTTAGGTGAATCCAACTGTTCATGTGTATGGGAAGCAACGCTCAACTGGTCCTAGAGTAAACATTCCTCATCACTCAATGAATTAAGTAATGATACTCACCTGGGATGCTGGAAAGATTTAGACAGGAGGATACTTAGGAGACATGTCATTACTGTCTAAAAATTTGTGACATTATTTCATTAAAACCATAAGACTTTTCAAGTCATATGTTATTTTGTAATGACTTTATGATTAAAATGCACTTAGTCTTGTATTATGAATTTCTGATAATATATATGATAGCATGCATTAGTGTCGCTACAAAAGCAGACCATAAATTCTGCAGACCACTTTTAATTGCAAAAAAAAAAAAAAAAGTGTACCAGGTCTCCACATCAACTTCCTGAAGTATATAAAATCCACCCTTGTTCCGGCCTATGAAAAGTGAGCAGTTACAGCTCTTGGTAGGAGACAGAGTTTGGGACCATTCCCCTAGAAGGCAACACTTTGTCATGGCAGAGGTGGTGAAAACAGCAATTACTGTCAATAAGGAATTGGTAGGTGGACTGAGAGGTTCACATTCAGATTTGCATACACAATTAGCATATGCCTTCATCCACAACCTTTGCACTAGTGGTGAGAGCACACATGAGTTACCGCCTGACCAACCAAGCTATCATAACAGACACACCACACATTTGTTATGAGAGTCAGACACAATGTGATTCCAGGAATTTTCATGTTGACATTGCTAAGCCACTCGCACCCTCTCCCATTTCCTTACAGATACATACAATAAAGTCTGTGTGCCTGCCTTTTTGGACAGCTGAGCAGCAAATGCACCCAAAACAAACAAATAATTACACTACCTCTACATGAAGAAATGTCATTATTGCACATACAAACAAGGTACATGTGAACAGAAATGGTCAGTTAAACATCACTGTTACATTGCACACACATGCAGACGTGTCTGGTCCTGTAACACCAGCCCTTGAACACTGGCACCTTTGGCACTCCTGGAAGGAAAACACCAGCAACACCCTCCTCTGGAAACAAGGGAGCTTGTTTTATAACTGGGAGCTTGCAAATAAGAGAGTATTGACTTTTTTTGTTCACACTGGTGAAGGTCACAATTCTTCTCAAGATGAGTGATGTTATCTTTGATTCTTGTATTTAACACACAAATGAAAATCTGTATGGGGGAGGCAGGAGAGGAGGGAAGCATCTCCCAACAATGTTGAAAACTCTCCCCACTCTTGTCTTTTAATTCTCAGGAGGTGACCACCAATCTGAAATCCACTATAAAACAACAAAACCCCTCTTCCCTGTAAGTATAACATTAAATTGAAGAAGATCCCAGACTTTAAATGTGCTCTCACTTGTCAGGACTGTCCCCTGCCAGGTGCATGACAGTCCTGCACCCTAAACCTATTTTTTTATGTCAGTGGATATGCAATAGGTAGTGTAAACCTCTGCAATCAACATCAAAAGAAGTGAAAGAATTAGCTGTAAAATGACTTACGGAGTAGCCTCTTCCTGAAAGCGATTGAGCAGAACTCTGTGGGAGGAAACAATATGCCACAGTAAGTAATGCAAGAGATTCTGTGTAATGTAAGTTAAGAATCATTTTGCGATTCCCTCCCCCAGCCCAGTATTCCTTAGGGGAAAACTTCACAACCAGAGTGCCTCAAATGATCTGACATTCTGCATGCTGCCACAGGAGTAACAGCAAAAGAACATTTCCAGGTGAGGGCTCCGGGGCTGTTTCCGACAAGGGTTTCATAAGCCAGAGCAGGGCTACAACAGCACCTCCTCACTAAGGTAAAAGCTCGCAGCATGGGACACGTCTTCATAGCAGCAGAGTATGCATTTTGAACAGTCTCTCTTCAGTATATAACGGCAGATTCCAAGGAACAGCACACATGCGTAAGGATGCTCTCCTGAATCAGGGCTGCACATTTTGCTTCGACTCCAACTTTCAGTCATGTAACCATATATCCCACCTTCCATTCCTCTCTATGAATTCATGAGCCTCCAGCCTTCATTGCTGCAGCATTACCATATGACAACTCTATCTGAAACAACAATAGCAGCAAAGCACTAATTCATCATCTCTCGGAGCTTTAATAAGCATTCTGTCCCTTTTGAGTAAGTTAAATTACATTGTTTACTCTTGCTCTTCATTTCAGCTCCTCCTGCTCCTTTCTCTACCACATCCTTACCTCTTTCACATGCTGCCAAATCATTTGGTTCTTTTCCTTTTCACTACACCATCCCAGCCACTTGGATCCCTTTCCCCTCTCTAGGACCCAAGACTGTCGAGCTGCTGTTTTTCACTGGCAGCGGCTTTCCTGAAGCAGGCAAATGAATTCCACCTCTATCTCCAGCTGCTGCTTATACCTTCTTTCCGGAAATTAAAAAGAAGCCAGGAACAGTGGTGGCATATGACACCACATGACCCAGCAAGTACTCTGCAGGCCAATTTCCAAGTGTGATTTATAATCAGGATGCCCTCGCTACATGATTTTATTAAACAAGATTCAGGGAGTCTTAGCAGTCCTGTTTCCAAGACTGATGTTCTAGCGGTACCAACGCCTGAACAAAAATACTGAATTGTTGCAGGCTGATCTTGAGAACTGTTTGTCTTTTTGCAGCACTGCCAGAAGTTATCGTGTTACTAAATCACCACAACAGCACAATACCCCAAAACGATTGATGCAAACTGATTGCAGGCTACCGCAAACACTTGTAATTTTCCACCAGTAAGATAACAGTTCCTTTGTACTACCAAAACCAGCACGTACCAGTTTGCAAACCTTTTGATCAGAAGATACCTAGATAGATGCAGAAACTTTTCCAGACTCCTGCATTCAGTGGAACACTCAATTGTCTGTTGCTCTGCCCACGTACGCTCTGTGCCACTGTCTTGGCACTGCCCTAGACACCAGAGAGGCAATTTGAAGGAAAGTTTCCAAAACAAAGAGGAGACACCAGCAAAATGCGACACTTAAGTGAGTGTGCTGCTGGAGGAGGCAGGGCTCACCATTAACGCTCTCACCGGCTGGCACAGGAACCAGCGTACCAGACAGGAGGAAAGCTGTGGCTTCCCAGGTCTTACACACAGGTCTGCAGCCAGTGTGGGACTGGTTGCCAGTCCCCATCCCCCGGCACACAACCTGTGTCCTACTGCAGCACAGGAGACCTCTGTTCTGCAGGAAAAGGATGGCTTTCACAGGGGAGCCTGAGTAGCAACAGCAACAACAAACCACCCATTTAAACTTTCCACCTTTTGCATACTGCACATCAATTTGGCTTCTGCCTCCAAACACCTCAAAAAAGTAGTTATTTATAAACCTCTTCAATGTAAACTGCCCAGAAATAAAGCTACAGACTGGCGAAATGAAGTGCATTAGCATCTCTCTCTGTTTTTGAGAAACTAAGACAAATCTATCCTTCCCTCTAAATACTTAAAAAAAAAAAAACAAACCCCAAACAACTCATGGAATTCAGCCTTGTACAGAAAAAAAAAGTTAATAACAATATCCTGCTATCTACATAAGTATGTTGAACAGCTGAACACAATTATCTGTTCTGACATTTTGGATAGCTTGATCAGGCAGTTCACTGAAGTACACATAGAAATGAGGAGAGGGTAAATTACCTGCTTGGAAAGACGGGAGGAAGAAAGGAGAAAGGGTGGCAGCTCTCACTCTCCCCACTGCCCACCCTATCAACTCAGATTTAACAAAGATTGACATGGTCTAACAAATTGGAAATAATAACCAAAAACAGAAACAAGAGGTTTCATTAGAGGCTTCTCACTAGGGAAACTGCCTCTCAAAGCATTTTCACTTTAGCAGTTATTTTCAATCTTTGAGTCTTGTGCACGCCCAAAATATTTTCCTGGGATGGAGCAGTTTCTCAGACAACAAACTCCAACGTGCTAACAGATCTGCTTTTCTTAGATAACTTCCAGGCATCCCAAGCTGTCCAAAAACCCCAGCAAACTGCAGACCACTGATTTAAAACCACTGAGCAGAATACAATAAACGCAGTTGCTGAATAAAGTGTTACATCAGAAATAATTAAAGCTGAATGGCAATTTACTCTGGCATTTTTCACATCTAAGAACTTCTTCCTCCCTTACAGGTTTTAACACTAAATTTCTTGGAAATAGGGGGGAGAAAAAGAAGAGGGGAGAAAGGGAGAGTCTGCCCCTCCTCTCCTCCCCCAATTTTTATTGCATGTATAAACTTAGTATCTGGTGAATACTTTGGATTCAACTCGTAAAATCCTTTCCAACAATTAGGTTTATGCACAGCCATGTCCCGCACTTTCCAGAGCAGTTTGCATGCATTTTTCTGCACATCTAACAAACCGCTGTTGCTTTCTTGGTTAGCTGGGAACACTGCAGGCTCTATAGGAGGATCCATACCAACCGCCACATGTAGAAACTCTGAAAGCCCCAGCTAATATCAGCTATGAGTGCTGGAGCAGAACAGTTTGCGTGCAACTGTGGTGGATGTTCCTAAAGAAAAAAGTCTTTGGGGGTTGATATAAACATAGCTCAATCCATATGTCTCTATATCAAGATCAAATAATAAGAAAATCAATCAATCATGGCTGCAAATGTAAGAAATCTTAGTGGAAGTTTAACTTGGCATTTACCCAAAGTTGAAGAAACCTCCTTTGACTGTGAATGAGTGCTTGTCGGGCAAGAGCAGTTATTGGGACAAATCTTCAGCTGGAATGACTTACAGAGGCTCTCACCTACAGGATAGGAGCACTTACATGGAGGGCTATTCATAAAATTCTTATTCTCAACATAGTCTATTTGCTATTTTGATCCATTTTCTCCGTGTCTGAAGGTACCTCAAAGCAGCAGGGTACGATGATCACTGCGGTACCCAGCTAGCCACGTTCACGTTAGTGCTGCACTGACCAGCCCAGCACCTGCCTAGATTATCTCACCCGAGACCAAAACCCAGGCCAGCTCTTACTGCTTCAACCCAGGCACTCAAGCAGGCTCGGTTCTGGTCTTCAAACGTTGTCTGAAGAAAGCACCACAGACAGGGAAGATGCAGCAAACACCCAATTCAAAGACAGGATCCCCATGCCGTCTGGCCAACTCTCTGCAGCCAGGTGCAGGAACAGCTGCCATTGTCCTGCCTTTCCAAAAGCCTTCACATCTGCAAAGCCCACCACTGCAGAAGAAGGGGGAGATGGGGAGAGCAATGTGCCTGCACAACCCAAGCGCTGCCCGCTCAGAGCAGGCAGGGGCCAGCGGGCACGGTCTGCCAGGCAGCCCTCCGGCGAAACCGCTGCAGTGGACACATCCATGCCGAGCTTCAGACGCTGCTCCCATCGGCTGCAGCTGCCACGTGAAGCAATCCTGAGCAGACCCTCGGGGAGACCCTGGAGGAGGGCAAAAACCCTCTCTGCCCGGCTTGAGCACCGGCTTTTGTGCTTCTCATGCCTCTGAGCACTGTCTGGAGTACCCGGGCTTTCTAAGAGAGACTGTTACTAGTTAGGGGCAAAATGAGTGTGGTCTGTGCATTTAATGACATATAAGTGGAACTGCAGTGCTAGATGGCATTTGTGCATAAAGATAAATGGCTTATAATACTTTGCAGATGATGTGCTCTTTTACAACTAAAGGTTTTTGGTTCCTTTTAAGCCCAAGGTTAAAAACAAAACCAGACAGCACAGACAAGACATTTCAGTTATGTCACAGAGTGAATTATTTCTACCCTGGGATAGCTCTCGTGTTAATTACACTGGATATAAAAAAATACACCTTTCTGGCAGCAAAGACAAAATCTTAACTGTTGAAAGACTCTACCATCCCCCCACTGATGTCCTTGAGAATTTGAGTCACATTACAATCTGCAACTGTATTTAAAAGATTTCTTCCTTTATTCCTGATAAACATTGTGATTGCAATTTAGAAAAGCATGGCAAAAATCTCACTAATAACCTTCAGCAAGTTTTCTAAGATGGTCTATTATTAAACTGAGAGGAAAAGTTCTTTCCCTCATATAAATAAAAGCATGGCCTTCCACTGTTCTCACAATGGAAAAGAAATCAAGACACTCTCTGTTCAGTTTCTTAAAGCCACTGGGTTATTTATTGAACTAGAAAGACAGTAGGAAGGGCTTTAAAATCCAGTAATAATCAGGCAACAGGGCACCTCAAGCCAATTCCCCACTCCTAATGGGTCAGGCAGGTTTCAACTTGGATCTTTAATATCCTTAATACATGAACTAACAATAAGGGGATGAGATAAAAGCAGGTGATGGCAGCACGACCACAAAATTAGCTCTTGTTTTCAGTATTTACTTCCCTCCTCTCAGGCTAAAAGACCTAAATCAACATATTCAAGAAATGTCATTCCAGCTTTTCTGAAATGTGCTGCTTCTGTTGGCTGAAACCAAAAGTATACCAAGTACCCCCAAGCCAGCTGCTGAAACAGCATTTTGGGCAAATAGCTACCTCCATGTGGGCACAGGAGAGTCCCCAGAAAGAGCCTCCTAGCACTGTTATTAACACCACTCCCATGTTAGTGGGGTAACTGAAGCAAAGAAAGACTTGGACATGCCCCATGTCACCTGAGGAGACCCCAGCAGAGGAGGGAATTGAGGCAGTCTTCCCAGCTCCTATGTAGTACCTGATCACAGGCCCAAACTCATCACACGGCCCAATGCTGCAACTTGATCTGGTTGATTAGCACTCAGTAGAGTTAATCAATAATGTGGAGAGAATTAATTTTTAATTATGTTTTATAGCATTTACTCAGGATGAAAACTCACCTCAGCTGTACCTGTCTTCCACTATTTCTCAGTTACCCAAATTCTGCAGTCAGACAGGGCTGATGCACAAGGAAGCATACATGTTACCTATCCACTTGGTCATTTATAGAACATTCAACAACAGAATATTGGTTCAGCTTTGAATTCTGGAGAAATCTAGTATTTCCTTTCCAAGCAAGTCTCCTATAAAACTCAAATGTCCTGGAATGAGAGGAGTAAGCAGGAGGGCAAGAAAGGCCAAGGGCAGAAGATATCCCAGCCCTTGACATGGAGTCTCTTAACACTATTAATTTCCATAGCCACCCTCCTCTGTCTGTTAATAAAACAAATTAAATTGACTTGACAAAGGTCATAGTGCATCTGATGTTCACTTAGATTACAAACCAGGACCTGACAAGATAACCGCAATACATGATGAATGATTTTGGATGTCATGCAAAACTTGAATACGTTTCTTCTTTAATTCACTTATTATGTTGGATAAACAAAGGGGGTTATGCTTGAAAATACTGCAAAACCAGTTCAGTAAGGTATCAAACTATGCAAGGTCTAAACATCTGTAACTGGCTTGATAAGCTACAGCACAGCTTCCAACCGAGACACTTGGATTCCTACAGCCGATGGCCACAGACAGCAGAAGGAAAGACAGCTACTGAGCAGGAACGAACAAACTGTATACAGTAAGCCAGGATCAATATGAAAAGTTTCCAAAATCATAGAAGATGCACGAGATCTGCTCCCATTCAAACTACCGCCCTTCAGCCAACTTCAGAAAATCTTCTCCAGACTTACTTTCTTCCCAGCTATGCTTTACTACCTGAAGCTTTATGCAAGTCATTACAACTTTGCTTATAATCTCTGCTGCAGCAGTTTCCATGCAAGTATTTGGTATTTCGAGGGACACAAATATAAAAGTAGATAGCATGCTGAAGAGACACGATTTTTTTTTCCCCTCCAGAAGTACGTGACTTGAAAGGTTTCATAATCCTTGCAGGTATATTCAAACCAGTTTCCCAAGACACATGGTTTGAGGAGTGGGTCTTAAAACTATCCTGTTGCTACCTTTATTTTGCTAAGCTCTGTGATGCCCTTATTTCACTCTGCAAACTGGGGATCAGATTCTAGAGTGTTATACATGGAGAACAGACACTGTGTGCCACAAAGAGTCTGCAGTCCACATGTTGCTATCCCAGGCCTTCTGAGAAGTCCTTTGACACACTCAGAGCAACCTGAACTACTGCACTGAGGAGTTCCTGGCCTGAGACATGCCAAGCTCTGCTGTCCCACTGCCACCCCGCCCAGAGCCAACACCAGGCGCCTACACGTGCCAAAGTTTGCAAAGTGGAAAAAAAAATGGACCTGTGGTGCGACTGTGGTCCAATTCTCACTTCAGAGGCTCATTTGATCATGCTTCTGGCAAGGTACTTCAGCCTGAGGCACTCATAACAGACCTGCAGCTTTGTACCCTGCTGCTGCTTTAATCCCATTGCCCCAGGAAGGGAAGCGTGGTACAGAAAGTAGGAGCGAAGGGGGAGATAGTGCCTGTGATGGCACACAAAGAAAAGCAGATCATAGCGAACTGTTTGAATTAGAAATCACAGAAGTTATTTTGTATTCATCTACTAGAGAGAGAATTTTATATCTAGTCTATACAATATGCTAAACACTTATCAAAGAACATTTAGAGAGGGGGAAATCTCTGCATTTCCTAAAAGACTGCTTTTCCTTTATTATGTTTAAAGAAAAGCAAACAAACATACGAGGACAGGATGATGGAAAATTAGAAGAGATAGCCTGGGGGATGGGGGATGAGAGGAAAAAGCTCTGAACAACTTAGTAGCAGCACTTGCTGGTTTTATGCACAGCTGAAGCCAATCCCTTGAAAAAGAGAGTTTTGACTCTTAAGTGACCAGCACCTCTTGCAACATATTTCCTAATCAGTGAGTATTTATGGTCGATATTTTATATTTCCAATTTCCCCCTAAGGGCTCGTGAGAAAGCAGCACACCTGCCAACCTTTTCAGCTGGGCCAATAATTGCCAATTTGCTCTTTGCCTTAGTATATCACTCAATTTAGCCCTGGCTGTGCCCTGCATACATCCTCATTCATCTCTGTGCCCCCATGACAATTAGAGTGTTAGCTTCAGCTAACTAGGGCAACTATTCTACTAGGGTTGGAAGACAATTATTAGTCTATTTTCCCATCTTGTGGCAACAAAATTGAGAATCCATGACAATTACATTCAGCAATTCTGCACTCTGCCGCCTGCTCTCCCTCCTTGCCCCCACCTTCCGAATATTTCAAATTATCACAGCTCTACTACCACATTCAAATTTTCCATGTTCACAGGGAGTGAGGCTTCTATTTAAATGATAATGAGGGACGATCCATTCAATTTAGTGAGGGAGAAAATCCATTAAAAAGCAGGCAGTTCTTAAGCTGATGGGTCAAGAAAAAGATAAAAAACCTTTTTTTAAAGCCATTGTACAAGGCTCTGTGTGGATTTTTGGACTGTTCAGGACATCAGAAAAGATTAGGACAATTATGGAACATGAGGAAAAACCAAAACAAAATGCCCAAGCCTTCCACTTTTACTTGGGTCAACACAACAAAATAGCAATATGGCTTATCTGGCTCTTAATTCTCTGGCAACTTCCAATTACCTCCCTGTGAAAGACAGCAGAGGAAAATCCCATTTTGGAAACAGGCTGTTGACTCTGTGTTGGTTGTAGAAGACCCGAGAGTACATGTGTAATAGGGATATCAGCTTTGTAGTAGATTTTCAGGGAATTTTACATCACCACTGGGAACATAAACAAGTGGCAAATTCCCATCCCCTCTCCCAGAAATCACACCAGCTGCTGTGCAAACCTGGGCTGAAACTTCTCGGTTTTTCTGCTCCAAAGTTTTATCATCCCAAAGAAGAGACCAGCCTCAATATATCAAACTTCAGGAGCCACAGATTATTTCACTATATCATAGTAAGTATTTTTTCCCCCAATGACCCATAATAAATGGCACCCAGTGTAATGTCTGGAAAGACATACTATACAAGACAGACAATTGCTCTCTTATGATGAAGTTGTAGCACTCTCTCCCCACAGAAGTTCCATTGTGGCAAAGAAGCAACAAAATGCTCCGGGTTTTGTTGTGGACAGATCAATGACTCTGTGTGTGTGTGTGCGTGTGTGTGTGCAAGACACAATCAATCATTTGCTTCAGTTTTCTTTAGAGTGCAATTATTTCACGACAGACCAGGCCACCTCTTGACTTCATGGTCCATTAGAGACTAATGACATGCATTAATGTAAATAAAGAACAACTTGCTGGCATCCCATTGAACAAGTCACCTCAAGAAACAAATCACACAGAGGAGCTAAGCTGTTCATAATAGCGCCTTCTAAACGGAGACCAACAATGAAGCTGGAGGGCTCCAGTGCTCCTAAGATGGCAACACTGAACGCTATAGCCCATACTTTCATACACGTTTCCCACCACACCTGCTGTGTGCCGCTGTACAGCGGCCAAACCTGCCACCTCCTGCCTCATTTACTCCATTGTTCACCCAAGTTAATGGGGAAAGAGATGGGAAGGAAAGGCAGCATGAAAAACACTCCTGAAGGCCGAATGGACCAAGGAACAGCAGGAGAGCTACTTGGGGGAGAGCGAGAAACAGCTCAGGTGCCTCCTGCTGCAGAGCATCAGTCTGCACGGACAGTCAGCCAACCCAGCAAAGCTGTGTGCTAGAGCCTCAGTTTGTAACCGCTAACCAAAAGGAAAAACCACCCCTGACTTCTCTTTACATCCCTGTGGCCTTTTAATTGTCAATGCCTCATGTAAGGGGTTGCATCAGCTCAGGAGCACATCATCTATTTAAACAGCACCCCAGGAAATACATCTTCAGAGCCATACAGGGACCAGGCATGGCTGGACAGAAAATCCTGCAGGAATCAACACTCGGCAGCATGTTGTCTTCTCTCTCCTTCCCTGCTCCCTCTCTACAAAAAGAAAAAGTCTTGCTGCCTTATTCCTTTGCAAGTAAATGGGGAAAATCATCCGATTGCACCCGCGGGACTTTCTAAGACTTTCTGACAGTCGCTAAATAGACTACAGAACATTTACTGGTACGCGAGGAAGCCTTATACGTAATTAAAGCTAAATTGCACTCGTCAAATAATGAACGAAGAGCATTCTCTGATTCATGAACCTTACTTTTAAAACTGTTTAATTACTAATTTGAAAAATTCTCATTTGCAATGGGTCATCAGGTCACGAGAGCAGCTTCAGCAAAGCTATGAAGTGTGCCCTGGCCTTCAGGCACTGCCCAAATGTCCCTGTTGACTAAGAAAGAATGGAGTGCCTGTTTCCCACTGAACTTCACTGGCTGCTGAACTAGCTTTGAAGATTTTGCAGGAATTAGGCAGACTCAATTCCTGCAGGTTTAGCCTGCAACTATGGGGGCACAGGGAAAGGAGGGGAAAAAACTGGATGTGCACTGGCTTGACAAGAAAAGTTTCCGAGACCACTTAACACTTTGACCTAAGCTAATTGCTAAGTCTGAATATGTTATTCCTCTCCCACAGCCCCACGTCATGGTACAGCAATGCTACCAGTCACCCCTGCTCCCATACCTGTCAAGAGCAGCCAAGGAGAGGGGAAGGAGAGAATTGCATAAATATAAGTATATATAAAATTACAATAATTATTGACTAATAACACAGTCAAAGACGCCCGCAACAAAGGGGATTTGTCCAAAGGGCCCCTCCCTCCCCGACTTTCCCCACCGTGGTGCGTGGGTTCGCAATCCTGGAAGCAGATCACAGGACACGTTATTTTTCTCTTCCTCCCACTGCGTCGGCTGTTTACAGCGCCCCATTCACACTCCAAACATGTAGAGAGAATTTTCCCCCGTCACATTTCCCTGTCAGAGCTGTCAAGCTGAATCCCGCTTTAATCTGCCAAAAGCACTTTTCTGCTGACATTTTTAATAAATACTTTCAGCTTTTAAACACATTTGTGGGAGCCATTTTTTCCCCTTTTTGTCCCTTCTCCTCCTGTAGAATGGGCTCTGAAAGCCTTAATAGCAAATACATTACACTTATCAAAGGCTTTCCCCCCCTTCCTTTTGCATCCTGAAGCAGAGGTAGTGTTTTCAATTTTAAAGCCAAATTAACTGTCCAATTGAATTTAGCTGGTGTGAGCTGTTTTCTGTGACAGGTTTTAGTTATGAAGCATATTTTACATTAATAGAACTCAACATGAAAACCACTCGCTCTGGGATTTCTGTGGCTTGCCATTGAAATGGCAAATTTAATATTTCAGACATGCTCGTGCCAGCGTTTGATTATTGTTCTTCATTTAAATCTCTCCTAACGGGAAAGGTCCTAATTAGTAAAAAATCATGTTTTAATGAAGGCGAAATGCTAATTGCTAACACAAAAAGCCTTCATATAAAATTATCCCAGCACTGCCATTGATTTCTTGGTGACTCAAAAGCCCATTTGTGTGTTTACACACTAAGGCACCATTTGCTTTTGTTTTATCATAACATTTCACTCAACGTACCATCGAATTTCCTGAGAGAAAGACAGCTTTCCCCCCAAAACCTTTCATATCTCAGAGGCAGGAAGCATAAAATTAGATGAACTGACTTTGCACCCAAACTACGTGATTACGTGCAGCAGATAAATTCAAAGATGTTGTAAAAAGCTTTTTAACACAACTTCTTTGAGAAAACAAAACATCAAGACATTTTTCCCTGAGGAATAACAATTCCATTTTGTTATCCCATCTCTGATCTTCCGCTTATCATATTATTTGCACCATGATTATAGTGTTTGCAAGGCAGCTCAACCACTTATGCCATAACACTCAATCATGACATAAAAAAAAGTTATTACACAGTGACCTCTGGATGCCAACATTTGTTCAGCAAGATTTATGAAAAGCCATGTCAGCAGCGGGAATTGCTGCAATGAAGCGATGCTTTCTCCTGAATGGTACTTACATCACTGAGACGGTCCCTTGAGCTGCTCCGCTGAGAGCTTGTGGCCTCCCTGATGCTGTCTTCCTCGCTATTTCTGCCACTTCTGCTTGTAGGGACCTTCATCTAGAGGGAGAAGAAGGAGGGGGAAAAAGGAGATTTTCAAGCACTGCTCTGCCACCTGTTCCCGAGGTTGCCGACAGTGGTTTAGTCAATGTTTCACTCCTATGCCCATGGCACCGTGGTGAGGATACTTTTGAACGTATGGGGCTTCTCTGAATTTGTGCTTGACCACGTGTGTCCCTATTCCCTCTTGCTAACATGTGAGGGAAGGGGTGCTTTTAGCACTCCTGGAAGCAGACAAGGCTGTGTCAAAGTCCTAGGGACAGACAAACCCTCTTCACTCTTTGCTACCAGCAAACTTCAACTGTGACGCTGGTGTTTCTGCTGCTGGGCCACCACTGACCCAAAAGCCATGTCTCTGGTTCCTAGTCCAGAGACGTGCCTCAGGGCCATCCCCAGTGACTGTACTGAGAGGTCAGTACCAGCATGACAGCCAGGTGACATGAGGGATGCTGGCCTGAAACAACTTGCTTGAGATAACGCACAAAATTTGAAGTAGAGCATGATTAACTCTTACAGCCAAGGCTGGCTCTCTAACCACTAAGTCATCCTTGTTCCTTAAGATGTGCTTGTGTTTGTACGTAAGGAGAGGTGGCAATGTTTGAAATCACAGCAACTTTCTGCTTACATCTGCAAAGAGTGTTACAGGGGGAGGAGAAGGATAAGATAGATATGTCATTCACAGCTTCATTCCTGGGCTCATTTACTAACAAATTATTCCGCTAATTCCCTTGTGAAATATTGGGTGGAAAGAAGTGTTTAATTTATTAATAGGTTCTATTCATATCAGTTTGCTTCCATTTAAATTACACTATTTAAAATGTCGGCTTGTACAAATTGGTACTTTTAATGGCAATAAAATCCCCTTGTTTCTTTCTGTCCTATTTCACTGCAGTCTCAGTAGCTAGCAGGGTTTGCTCACGGTGCTCTGGTACAACCCCAGAGTGTTCAAGCAGCCCTGCTGCTGCGGCACAAGGAACCGTGCTCTGCGGGCACACTGCCACAATGTGGGCACTGCAACCTGAGCCTGGGGAGCACACCGATTGCTACACCCCCATGAATGTTTGACATCACTGCCAGCTGAGTGCCCCACAGTCTATTAATATTTTAGTACAATATTAAGGATACTATATGGAGAATGAGCTCCAGTACTCCTCCTGTCTGGAGTACACAGCCCTGTATAGGCTTGCATGAACACATTCACGTTCAAGCAACAGTGCATTTCTGATTAAAGTCCTTACTCTGCATGCCCTTCTGCCACCTTACAACTCATCAATATACTTTTTTCCTCAGGATAAGACTTTTACACTCAGCCACATCAAGGTGTTAGAAATACAAATTCATTCGTGGCCACCTTGTCACACAACCACCACTCTGTGTCAGTGTCCTGTCTCATCCATTGTAAACCACCTTTACAATATGTTGCCCACCTGCAAACTTTTATCAAGACCTATTTTTCATCTTTGTTCCTATGTCAAAAATGTTCAAACAACACAGCAATGAGAGGTAACCCCTGCTGGGATTTGCTAGAAGCAAATCCAACCAACAGTAAGCCTGCATTCACAACTGCCAGCATCAGGTATAAAAGAAGGAAATAATCCACTTGAAATTCATCGTGTTGAATCCACGTTGTCTGTTTCCTTAATAAAAAGGCCAACAGGATCATGCACATTTATCTAACTATACTACATCAATACTGTGGCCCTTATCCATAAAAATTTTAATCCCACATGTAATTAAGTAGATTTGATAAGATTTTTTCCTAAGTACATAAAATTATTATCGTTCATTTATTTTACTCTTTTTTAGGTCTTTATTAACCAATTACGATTTCAGCTATCCCATCATCTTGCGTAGGATTGATGCCAAGATAATAGGACAAATAGTAATACCGCATTGATTACAGCCTTTCAAAAACACCAGCACACCAGTTTTCTTCCATCATCTGGACCTTCCTACACTTATTCAAAACCCAACTCTACTGGTCCCCAGTCATCAGCAGGCTGATTTGAAACCCTTGGATGTCAAGTATCCAACCTGCCAATTTCAAAGCTTCCAGGCACAGCAGGTGCTTTCCCTCTCCCTGAACTTGGAACCACTTAACTATTACAAGACAGAATTACAATTTCCCTAAATACAATACAGAAATACCCATTGAATTCTGTGGCTTTCTGATTTTTGACCCATAACTCTAGCACTCCCACATCAATGCCTGTCAAAATTATTATACTTTGACCTAACAACTCCTAGACGGCTGCAAATTAAAGGAAAAATAAATTCCAGCATTCCAAATCCTTTCACTTTCCCAAGTGCAAATGTTCACCAGAATTATTCAAAAGGACTAAACTGCCAGCTGTTTAAAGTTAGCACAGACTCACCCAACCTGTTACCAGACTCCAACCTTTTGCTGCTTTTCTTTGAGTTAGTCAGCTCCCAACACCACCTGTTTCTTTCCTCCAAATTTCATTAAAGGAAAACTACACCTACACCCATGGTAACAAATTGAGACAATTTGACCTGACAAGGTCTTGCACAGGCAAGCAAATTAGAAGCATCACTGCTGCCATTAACCTTTCCAAGTAAATATCAATTATTAAACTTGCTGCACTACCTCTGTCCCCAGTTTGCTGCTGTGAATTAAGAGGGTCATCAGCCTTTTTGACAGATCTTGTTCATTTACACCTGCTGCCTGCCAGCAGGGGAGCCCGCACACCCGCAGCCCCAGCGCTGAGCCAAGCTGCCTTAATTCATCAGTAATTACCCTAATGAGCCACATGCAGGACCCAACTAGGAGGACAAGTTGTTCTGCTAAATGGATGCATCGGTTTCACGGGCACTCTCTGCAGACCGGGGTATTAGCAAAATGGTCAAAAGCTTCTTTCCCAAAGTTGTCTCTGGCTTGGCTGCTTCATTTTGAGCGATTTTTCTCTGGGTGTTTTTACTTGAGTTGCAGAAATCCCTCCTGACCACGTTCCCTGATTGAGCTTCAGTATACAAACCAGTATTCCTCTCCCTTTAAGAGGTTATTATGCTTTTAACGCCTGCAGTGGCTCCGTGGGCCAGAGGCGAGCTGTGCTCCCAGCCCGGGGATGCCATGGCTGCCTCAGCACCGCACAGATCTGAACAAGAAACTCCCCAAAGTCACACGCAAAACACACTACATCCTCATGTACAACACACTGCCGGAGTTACACAGATCAGAGCAACACCCGCCGCCATTATGGAATACCTCAGGTACAGGAGCCAAATAACCCGCCTGAACAAAGGCTTGAGAGGGGAGGGCCGCCTGAGAGAAGCTGCCTTTCCACTTGATAAAGCTGCCCCCCTACTGTTACAGAACAGCATTAAAACCACTAACAAGCAGCATGGAGGAAGAAACCCCCTCTCCAGCTTGTGAACTTGGTCTGGAAGCACCCACCCGCCCGCTGCTGTCTCCTGCTCTGAGGGCAGCGAGGCCCCTCTCTAGGCCCAGCCAGGCGGGTGTCCCGTCAGCGTCACAGGGAACAGCGGCTGGAAGCGCAATACGTGGGGCAAGGTTGATTGTGGTGACTTTAGGTCTCCTCAAAATATTGCAGGAGTCATGTGAAAAGCAAAAAGTCTCAAAATAACCCCAACACCCCAAACTCAAGGAGTGTTGGGAGGTGCTGCTCAGCCCCGTCACCTCAGGCTGAGGGCCAGGCGGGAGGGGGTGAATGTAGGTGGACTACTGCTCACTTCAGGACAGGTAAGCTGCAACAAAATAAAAAGGCACAAGGGGACAACCAAAGCTATTTGGCAATTTATCTCTTCCAACGGCCAAATCCTGTCTCACCTGAACCCTAAGTCAGGAAGGCATTCACGTCAGTATGCATTCACTGAAACATTAAATAAGTGCCTAAGTTTTGCTCAAGCAGAGCCTATTTAATCACTCAAGTTAACAGGATTCTCCAAAAGCATTAATTAAACTCAAGGTGTCTTAAAAACCAGACCAACACAGCCTCCCCACCAGACAAATAACACCTGACAGCACTGCACACTGTAGAGAAAAGCCAGCGGCGGGCAACCCTGGCTATCTGCAACAGCTACAGGTCAGTTCTTACCAGGAACTACACATTTCTGCTTGAGAACATGAAAAACCACATTTCCAGCTCTGTAGGAATGGGCCAGGGCTGCAGACTGAGCTGGCTTGGCAGGGAATGACCCAGGGCAAGGTACAGAGGATTTTCCATGGCCGGGATCAATTTGCATGCTGCAGGTGCTCGCGGACAGTCCCAAGCCACGTTTAGAGCCAAGAATTATGAACCTTGCGCTGTTGGACATCATGTAGCACAATTAAATATCATAACTCATTCTGGTAATATCTCCAGCTCTCATTAAAGTCCAGGTCTGCTACCCTGGACTGCTGCTGCCTTTTCATCTTTCCCATCCAACTTCCCCCTCCCTATTTCTTCTTATGGGGTGGGGGTAGAGGAGAATATGAATGAGCAGAACAGGTCTTGCTTCCCCTAAAAGGGCTTTTTCATTACCACTATGCTGGCTCTCAGCCCCTGCTTTTTAATCATAATAGATCAGCCTGCTCTCCATTTACTTAAGCTTTTCCAATGTCAGAGGAAAGCACGTTTTTATTTGGCGCACCTATTTTCAAATCACGGGCACACTGCCCCCGCTCATTATTAATAAACACACTTCGATTTATCACAAGCTCCGTTTGAGTGCCACGGGGAGCCTGGGGCAAAAGGAGACAAATTCTTTTCT
This sequence comes from Syrrhaptes paradoxus, assembly GCA_013400615.1. Classification (NCBI taxonomy): domain Eukaryota; kingdom Metazoa; phylum Chordata; class Aves; order Pterocliformes; family Pteroclidae; genus Syrrhaptes; species Syrrhaptes paradoxus. The sequence goes on from VZTO01015263.1 coordinate 96,761, forward strand.
TAAGTTGTTCTGAAAGGTGCTGGGCTTCCCGACCCTCACCCCCATTAACCCAGCACAGCTAGTGCACTCCTACTGGGAGCTCCACGGCTTGCGTAGCGGCAAACTCGGACTGATCTTGTGCCATCTCAATATATTTGTTCATTATCTTGCGCACACACAGAAGCATTTGGAAATGTACTCGGGGCACAGGCCAAATTGAATCATCTGCCTTCATTTTCCACACGATCTGAAGCTACAGCTGCTACAACAGGCTGTGGGATTTTTATTTTCCTTCCTTAACAGTTTTTTTTCTTGCTCTTAAAGTCACAGCAGTCTGATTCAAAACCTCTCAGCATTACTTGCTTGAGACAGGGTTTGCGCCTGCTTTTTACAAAACGGGTCTTGCAGACACACACGGTGGGAAAAGAAATTCCCAACAACCTCCCTCTGTGCTGTTCTGAAGGCAAGAGTGAAAGCAACACCCTCAGGGAGAGACATAATTAAAATATTCATCTCAGAGATGCCTGTTCTGGTGGCTCAGATGGGCCTATTAATCCACTAATCCTTTCACCTCCCTGAGTGGACAGGCACCAGCAGGAATGACACTCGCCTACTCTGCGCTACACTTGAGAGCAGGGAATGGTCCCATGAAAATAAAGCAGCCCTTCCAGATCAGGAGGCATGTTGCCTCCTTTCAGGAACGTGTTAACTTCCGGAGAAAAAAGGTTAATTCCTTTTTAGAGCTCTGGACAATCAACTTTCATTTGTCTTGAGAAAAAGGACAGACCAAACACAACCCTTAGATTTAGGATTTTACTGACTTCATGGCAAATCTATTTTGGCAGAAGCTACTTGGAGATAAATAGGTACAGCTGAGAGGCGTCCAAGTCCCAGAGTTTAGGGCCAGGATTTCAGATCACCAGAGATAGGGAAGAATCAACCTTATCATGCTCATCTATCTAAACTAATGCTGCTGAACGCCGTGTTACACCTCATCAGTGTGTAATGACTTTATCACCTGCTCTGCCAAAGGATGCTTTTTCAACTGTTTCTATAGGGGCAATCTAAGGAAGAAAATTTTCTGCAGGTAACACTTCATACTAACAGAGATTATGATTCCCCACAGCTACAAGAATTGTTAAGAGCAAGCATTCCAAGAACTTATCAAAACTAATTGTATGGCCTTTCCTCTTCCCAACAAACATGAACATGATGCTTAAACAATATTTTGGGAAGACTTTTTTGCTAACATATGTTTGCATTTTATTATCAACTCCCAGATAAACTCATGTTTCTCTTGGTAGACTATCAGCAGTAGCAGCTTTCTGCAGCAGGAGACAGTAAACTGCCTTAATAAATACAAACGGACAATTTAATTAAAATATATTGGAGACTTGGAAAAAGTACTATTTGCGGATGAAATAGTCTGTTAAGGGATTGCACTCAAGGCTAGTTCCGTGTATTTTAAGCAGGCAACAATAAGTGGCAGTGAAACACACTGCACAGAGCTCTACCCCAATGATTAAAGAGCATGCCGAAATTATAAACGTCTGTTTTCCAGAAGGGGGGGAAAAAAGTCACCCAGTTGCCTCTGGTTTTAATGCTTGAAACAAAACAAACCATTTGGCTTTAAAATTGTACTTCTTTAAACCTGAAAAGACCCATGTATCAAAATAAGGTGGAATCAGCTAAACACATTACTTCTGACTTGTTTCCTTGAAAATCCAGCCTTAATGCATTCTAACAAAATTTATCTATCCCAAGCATACCTCATAATGAGATCAACTGGGAAAAATATCAGGCTTGTTTGTATATTTTATACTTGCTCTAACTTGGCAGTTTGGAGATTATGTATTCCCCAGGTCCCTCCTTAAATCGTTTCACACGCTGCAATTTGATTTTCTTTGCTTGCCCTTTTCCACCATTTTTTTGATACATTTTATTGAGTTCTGGCTCAGAGGGAAACGTTCCCTTTGAATTAAGGGTGCAATCATTTTTTTTTCCTCTAAATAAGGACATATGGCGTAGAAAGCAATGTTATGGTCTGAGGATTTTATGATTGAAGTAGGACTCATTTTAAAAAATGACAGTAGCGTCGGGTTAGATTAGAGGAGTTTTTCTAATTGGGTAGTGCTGCTGTGGATGTTGTGATCGGCTATCTTGGCTATAACTCATTTTAAATATGACATGTCCATTTTTACTAACTGTGATGAAGAAGAAAACAGCAGCAGTGTTATAATACTGAAGGAAATTTGTCCTTTTTTTTCTAGCCTTCGTTCAGAAAGCTACATGATGCTCAGAAGGTTAGCCTTTAAACATTTAACTTCTATGGAGACTTTTGGTTTCTAATCCTGGCTTACCTGTTTCCTCTGGGTAAGTTACTTAAATAGCCTGTATTGCAGTTGGGCAGTCTGTAACACGGTGGTTAATTTTTACCTCTCTCTGGGATGCAGAGAGGTTGAATTATGTTAGCAAAGGACTTCTGTGCTCAGACGCTATCAGAGTCGGCTGTTACAGGAAGGCAAGTACAACAGCTTATTGTAATAAGAAATACTATTAGTGAAAATTCAAAATACTCAAAAGCTATTTTTATTTTCTCAGCTACTTGAGCACCATTAACTACTCATTAATAACCTGACTTTGCTCCTTAACGCTTGCAACTAGACACGAGGGTCACCTTCCATTTTTAAAAACAAATGACAGCCAAGCTCATCTGGTGCTGTCAATTGCCTTTGCAGGCTTCAGAAGAATTGCTATATGGTGCTCTAATTAGCCAGGGTAACATCCTGCAACAAGCTCAGCCTTAGCTCTCCAACAGACACTTCACCAGGTCTGGTGCCATACCTAACTAGAGAGAAACTATGTTCTTATGATCTTTGAGAGGTGCAGACAAAAGAGCGGCCAGTGCCCTTGGGGACTGGAGAATCCTTTTTCACTAGTGCCCCGCTCAGAGAGACTGTATGGAGCAGTGGGGTTGGATTTTCTGCAGCTGAACCAACGCACTGGAACCTCTGCAAAGATTTTCCACAGCTTCTCGGCTGGCAGGTGGCCTCGGCTGCGGAGCAGAGCTGGCACCGCTTCCCCATGATGGTCTGCGCTCTAAGGATCGGGATGCTCACTGCAATGCGAGAGCTAATGCTTACTTTGGAAAAGAGCTGGTGCTTAAGCAGGCAAAACTGCTCAATTTTACAGCTGCCATCAGGCCTGCATAGCAAACTGCACTCTGCATGCCCCCAGCCGCACTTGGCAGATGGTAGTAGACAGCTGGGAAAATCTGGGTTTGACATACGTCAATGATAAACTGTCTCAGTGTAGACCTGCTTAGGTTACAGCTAGCTAGTGTGTGTGCAGGAGTGAGACTTTGACTGGTGAAGGGTAAACAGCATTCCTAACCATTTTAGCTAAAACCTGCCTTGTACAACAGGGTATGCAGACGGGACCTACGGGCCCTTGGGGCTGTCTGGAGAGGCAGGCAAGGCAATAAAGGGGTAACACACGATTTTGAGATTCATGGGCTACAGCACAAAACCAGCACGACACAACCAAACAGTGCCCACCACCAGCGATGATTTTTCAGGTCCTGTTGCAAAAGCAAACTATAAGCAAATGCTAGAGAAAAACAGCCAGGACTCCCCAAACTCCCTCAGCAAAGAAAACCCTGGGAAACCAAATAAAGTTATTGAGGCACCATAGCCTGTGTTTATAAATAAATGAAGGCATCTGTAAGGACACACACATACAAAAAAGACACACAGCACTTGATGGCTGAAGAGAAGCAGCCTGTACAGCTGGGAGGTGACAATGAAACCATAGCTGGACAAGGGACAGACATAATCACTATCAACCAAAAGGCCGCACCAGCTGTAATTCTCAGCCAGAATTGGCTGCCCTAACTACACTTCTAATGAGTGACAGGTCTAAAGGAATAGCATCCAATAAATACTCCATGAGAGAGCTGAAAGCCTCTGAGCAAGTTACTAAATAAGATTTGTAGCTTCAAGTTTCACATTAAGGTGATTTGGACCTATGATTCTCCGTTATAAAATGCCATCCAATATGCATGAAATAAGAAGTTGATTTTGCACTTTTTTTTGGTGATGGGAAAGAAATGGATATGCTGAAGATCAGCTCAGGGCTCTTGAAACAGATGCATCAAGTGTTCCCAACACCAGCGCAGCTGACCATATCGAAAGGATCACTGCAAGGGAAGTAACTCCGAGCAGGATGGAGTTATGATTGACTAAGCAACCGTTTAGCAAGGAGAGAGCTGTGTTCAGCTGTAGCCAACAGACTAAATTAGGCTGAGTTTACACAATACTTTTAAACACCACGTAGGAGGCAATCAGAATTGACAGCTTTAACATTGCTGCCATCTATGCATACAGATACCATCTATTAAAGGCTAATATCAACAGCTGTGATGTTCAAAGCAAAAGTAGATTTAATATACATATTAAACTGTCCAAAGCTGCAGGAGATGTTTTCAAATATATCAGGAAATTCAACCAAGAAAAATCTCTCTTCATACTACGGTATTTCTCTTCTAGCAATATTACCCACCAAAAAACAAGGGTTTTGAATCAAAGACAAAAGGTGATGATAACCTTCAAAAGTAATTTTAGCAAGAAAAGATCCCAAAAAGCAAGGTGAACACATTACTAATGATGTCAGACAGGCAGTTCTGCTTTGTCCTTGGGAAGAAAACAGACCCATTACTCAGTCTTCTGATAACAAAAGGAAGATACTAGACAACATTTGCTAAGAACAAAGTCCAGACCTGTTGCACAAGCCCTAGAATGGGAGATCATGTGCACACTGATGTTGTAATAGATCTTGGAATAGCCACTGAGAAAACTGCAAAAAGCCAAGTACTGGAGAAGTATTTCAGAGGAGCAACTGGGACTGGCTGGGCAGCTATAGGCACATTGCCATGACACCAGGTTTAAACAGAAGAAAAAAAAACAGTACTGGATTCAACTGACTGAATTCAACTATTTCAGTCAACAAGGTTTCCTGGAAAATTAATCTTCTCGAATAAGCCTGGTTTCATTTCTTTGATAAGTTTGGTTGATAAGGGAACTGGATAAATGTGGTACATTTAGAATTCTTGATGCCTTCATACTGCAAGACTTTCTGATAAAAATTAGCTCTACATAGATATCAATAAAGTGTATTTTAAGTGGGGAACCTATCAGCTAAGTTCTCAAAAAGAAGTGTCAAAAAATAATAGTTAATGTTTGCTATAGAAGGTAAAAGGATTTAAACAAGGCTTGAAGTTATTCAGTAGCTCCATCAATATCTGAGAAAAATACATCAAAGCCACTGCAGATAGAATTAATGGATGCCAAAAATACCTGTTTAGAAATAAATAAGGAAGAGGATGGGAAAGAAGTCTTAAGCAACAGCTTAGATTCCTTGAAAAACACCCCTCATTAAAAGAATACATCCCAACACAGAGCTGCACAATGGTTATGAGGAATGAAGGCAGCCGCCTGCAGCTACTACAGAAGAGAGACCACGCTGCCGAACAGAGCCGCTCGGGAAAAGCTGGGAGGGTCACAGTGGACAAGCATCTCCATGTGATCTTCCAGCATACTGCTGCAACCAAAGGGAACTAACCCAATCCCCGAGCAAGGGACGAGATGCTGGCTGATGGTGAGGGAGGATTTTGTAATGGCAGCCTATGAACCCTGTGGGTTCTTGTCTGTAGTTCAAGGCAAGGACAAAAGCATCCACATTCTTGCTCCACAACTCACTCGAAAGCGTTCCATGTGAAAAGCTTGTGTTCAGTACAGTAGGGTTTCAAATTCATTACTAGGACTCTGAGGCACCACAATAACACAATTAAAACACCAGCAGATGTGTGTCATATAATACATGTTAAAAAAAGAAAAGACATACTGTGTGCAGATACAACAACAATTTGCTGTTCAAATTAATTCAGGAATCAGTACCATCCCTATAAACCCAATATATAAAACATATGCTACTGTAGGCATGCATAAATTGCATGCAATTTTTTCCAGATAAACCCACAGATGTAATTAATAAACTAAAGTGAAAAAATAAAAGAAACAAAGTAAATAAAGAAATACAAAGGCTGCCCAGGGAATGATGAATTTTGCAGAAACTGCTGTCAAAGATCAGAGTGCTGAGCAGACAGAGTCACAGCCGCGAGCTTGTACCCTACCCTCAGCGGTACGGTCACACCCTGGCCGCAGTCCATCTGAACAGGGAACTCGCACGTAGCAAAACCAGACAACAAACAGAGAACCAACCAGCTTTTTTGCCCAGCATTGGCATAAGGTTAAGCTACAGCGGCATAGTTTAAACCACAGGATCAGGCCTAACATTGCGTGTTTGCAGCCATTCCGCAAACCAGCCCACAATCACATCCCCGTTCTGTCTGAAGACCCCTTAAAACCTTGGAGCAAGGCTCCAGCACAGCAGCAGCTGGGGGAAAAGCTGGCATTAAAGGCAGGAGAACCACCACTTCAATGCAGAGAGAACTGGTGGCTGGCTGGCACGAGGGGTGGTATGATGTTGATTTAGCAAAGCAGAGACAACACCCGTGCACACCACCATGAATATTTTTATTACAACTTCTACCTTGTTCTACTCAGACCTATGATTTGCTTTTATTGCTAATTCAAACACCACCAAGCCCCTACTTGCACTCTGTCTAGGCTTCTTGTCCTTTCCCTGGCAGAGGTCTTCGTCCCCCAACGAACTGTCCCTCGTCACCCACAGGCAATGAAAAGCTAACCACAGCTGCTCAGTTAAGTCCCAACAAGAACCACAGCCATTTTCTTCAGGCTCCTCGAGCTTGCAGATGAACCAAGCCACTCTGGCAAAAACCAGAGCAAACTTTACACCTCTACAGGTCTGGAAAGCACGTCCCTGGCTCTGCACTTGAAGCAGAGGCAATCTGAAACATCATTGCTGTCTGGTTGTGATCACCCGTTGTGATCAGTCAAGACATTAGTGTTGTCAAGGAAACTTTCAGTAAGGCCATGAGATCCTACACCACCACTGCAAGTTTTTTGATTTGAGAAAACGGTACTATAACTCCCAGAGCAAGCACAGCCAGCTCCACAAGGAAACACAGAAGCAATTTCCTCTAAATGCCCAGGGGACATCCTGTTTGCTGTTAGACAGCCTGAAAAAAACCAAAAATATCGGAATAATTACAGCCAAAGCAACTAAGGTGAAGCCCTCTGGTTATTTTCAACCCTGAATAACTAGAAAGGGGTGTCAATTATTTTAGCTAATGATCAGAGAATTTTGAGATCAACATTTGCAGCTAAGGAAGGGGAAGCAGCTCTTCAGAAGGCAGCCTTGCTGCGAGGCTGAAACCAGAGCTGTGTGAAATAGCTGGCTGACACCTGCAATCACCAAGGGACGCTGTGCATTACCCAAAGACGTAAGAAGTAAAGAAAGCACAGAAAGCTCAGTAAAGATGGACTGGGAGCACACTCTACCTTCTTCCTACATAACATAGACTGCATCAGGTTGTGGTGGAGGAAAATGTTTCTTGTTGGCCTACGCTGTACTCTCATGATGTGCAGCACAAGAGTGGCTTGGCACTGTTTTCCCTACAACCGTAGTTTTTAAAATTTCTCAGACACAAAAGGACTGGCTGAAACACTGTAGCTTAGAGCAAAACAAGATCTGGATTTCATACTGTGTTTTCTGTCATGACAGAAAAGCTAACTCAAGCGTCCTTGTCTCTAAGTGCTCTTCCTGACTCCAAAATCCAACCCCAAACTGTTTGGCTCAGATTATTCTTCTTGTGATAGTTACAGACAAAAAAAAAAAAAGAAAAACCAAACCACACTAGTATGCCTGGCTGAAGAGTAATCCTCTCCCTGCGGCTGGAAGGCCATGATCCTCCAAACGCATAAAGTGCATCCTGACACAGCTGAAAGGACAAACTGCAGAGTAACCACGGGGCAGACACTCACACCATCCACTGAGGGTTATCCTGCTGGTCTGAACTGCTCCCTGGGAGATCAGACATCCTCTCCTCACTGATCCTGGAGAGCAAAGCCACACTGCTGCCTTTCAGACAGAAGTCAGGCTGTGCTTGGAGATGAGCTGGGTTCAGAGAAGGGGAAACCTGCCTCAGGCAGGCCCAGGGCAACACAAGCCATTGCACCTGCGTCGCTTCACAGAGGGCACAAAGGCTTGTTGAGCTCCAAAATAAACAAGTCCCCTAGTTTAACTAAAAGCCTGATCCAAAGCTGATTTAAGCCACTGTAAACAGTGTATAGCACACTTATCAAGCTTTAAGCCAAACCTTAGTTTTGTTGAGGTTAAATAAGTTATGAATCAATCTAACTTGAACTGGAACAAGCAGCTTTTAAAGCAAAATGAAATAACAGCTCAGTTAAGTTAGACTGCTGCAGTCCTTCCCTTAAGAATGGTCTGAGCTGCAGGAAACGCTTATCATCTTCCTTGCCACGTTTGGTGCAGAAAGGTATTTTAAACAGTAATGAGCATCTGTTTTCTCTACTTGGTAAGCGGGAAAGTCTAGAGTTATACAAACAGCACCTTCGAGGATAATGTAGTAATAGCAAGATGCATTTATTAATGATCCTGCTAATATTTCCTGAGAGCATCTCCAAACACTCTGCAAATGTGGATCAAGTTTAAACAGCAAGGATGCTCAGTGGGCAGTATTATTGTCCCAGTTTCTCAGAAGGATGGAAAATACCATATAACTTTGGGAATGTCAAGCACTGGACCTGGGATAAAGCTAGGACCACAACTATAGAGAAAACTGGATAACTAAAGGCACTGCAGCGTTTAACAGCAACCATCTTGCATCTTAACCACAAGATCATTCTCTCCGGATAATGTGTAAGTAAGTATTTCTTAGAAAGAAGGGATAATGCAGCCAGAGTAGAGCATGCTGAAAAAGCAACAAAAGGAATTGCTGCTTTTTTGGATACTACATGGAAACCCTGCACCTCCACAGGAAATATTTTAGTAAAAAGAGATGTGAAAAAGTGATACAGCAGGAAAAAACAAAGCCATCAGATGGGAAGGTTTTGTGGGAGAAGGGTAACAGAGCATGCCTTCGCTACTGGGAAGGTACAATGGGATTCAAGTCTGCTCTGGGACAGTGAGGTTTTACTTTAGGCAGAAAGATCTGTGTCTGAGTGCCACCTGAAAGCAGGAGGCTTCAAAGTACCTTGGATACAGATTTGGGAAATGACCAAGGTCTGTCACACCACGGGATCTGTACAAGGAGCAGCAGGGGCCAAAACTGCTCCAGCCAGAGGGAATGTAACTAAAGGCTCAATCCAGAGACCACAAGTCAGCAAAAGGACTTCTCTGAACTGTAGCTCTTTCTGTAAGAGCGAGCGTGGAAGAAGAAACAAAGCCCAAAATAACAAAATTCATCAAGGCAGAACTACGGGTAGAGCTAGATAACCAACTAATTATGCAGATCTTTAATGTTCCCTTGTTGCTGCCTGTGGATGAGCAGCAAGAGGACACTAGAAGTAGCAAGTGGGAATGGCAAAAGCCTCTAAAATTATGATGCAAAAACTGAACATGTCTCCTAGAGATGTAAAACTGGTCTCACACAGAGCTTTTGTGCTAACAGTTGTCTCAGTCGATATGTAAATTCCACAGAACAGTACATGTCTAGATACCCTTGCACTATAAATATCCTTGCTCAAAACACTTTACCTTGCTGCTGTTCACACTGTACCTGACAGTTTCCTATTTAAAACAATATTATCGCTAAAGGAAACCATTAACAGAGAGCTAAAGGAAACAATCTTATTCACTGAACCAACACTGTTTTCTTGGCAAAACAAAACAATTAACATCTGAGTTCACAGGAAAATATATTAGCACAACAGATGCATGTGCATGTATTTCGGCCCTTTGGTAAAATGCACTCTTTTGGGGCCAGATGTTTCTGCTCATGCCAAAGAAGAATCCAGCCGCATCAAGCTGTGAATATTTCTTCTGATCTGTCAAAATCTGCTATGAACTAGAAGAGAAAAAAACAGAACTGAAGTTTGAAATAGAAGTCTGTTTTCCACTGGGGATTTTACCACCATCTGTATTTTAAAAGCTTTAGTACAACTTGACAGAGTCTGAAAAAGTTTGCAGCACAATAGGTAAAGCACACTGAAATACCATTCAAGTAAGGTTTCTGGTAGAGCTGAAACATATGGCAAAAGACTAGGTTTGTGCACATTTTTTCCCCTTAAAAATCAATTCATACTTATTAGTTGGATTTACAACATGTTTAAATTGCACAGCCTTTCTTGTAATGTGCTGCCATTACGAGCTGAACTCTCATTATTGAGATGATAGAGCAATATTGAATTACTGGGCAAACAAGGTCCTTTTTCAGAAACACCAGAGGTGATTCTTTTTCTCACGGTTTCTAAACCCATTTTTTTTTCTTTCATTAATAGAATTACTATGGATTTGCACTGATGCAAGAGTAAAATGATATCCTGTTCCTGAACCACAAAAAAAGGAGACAAAATGGAAAAGGAACAGCTAAGCATAAAACATGAAAGCATCTCATAACAAAGTAAAGTTCACAAACTATGCCACATACTCTAATGCTTGGTATTGTCCTTCCTAAAACCGTCCACCTAACAGGACCAGCACGCTCCCACCACACAGCGTACCTGTGGAAAAGCCCATAACTCATCTCACAGAAACCTCTGTTGTTTCATCCCAAAAAAACAGCTCCTTCTGCCCACAGGGAGAAGGCAGAGGCAGGACCAGGATCAAACAGTGACTCGCTTCTGTTCAGTGAATAAGTGGCTGCACCATTATCTTCTGGTCAGCCCTAAAGCTGAGATCTTTCTGAAGTGCCTCAGGTACCCCAACTCCTCAAGGTTTTGAGATTTCAGTGTCTCACGCTCCGCCCTCAAAATTTGAGTCTTAAAAAAAAAAAAAAATCCTGAAACAAAAATAATATATATGGTATAGCACAATGGAAGCAGAATATAGCTAGATATTATATCTGAACTGAACTCAGTTGAAATTCTGATCTTCTCCAGTTATCACTTGCTCTTCACATTTGTATGCCAGCACTCAGGCAGCTGTGCTGCCTTCCAGGTGTGCGGCGCAGCTTTGCACTAACAGGGTTATCTATTTTACAAAGAATTATGCTAGCAGTGAAAATCACAGTAGAATTGTTTTGAAAGAAGCAAGCCTCAGATGGACAATTTAGATTTCACAGAAGTTGAAAGAGGATTTGCAGGTTCAAATTATTAATCAACACCCTGCCAGGCAAGGGCCAAGAGCAATCTGCCAGTGCTGAGTTTTCTTGGACTTAAACTGTAAAATCTGGATTTTTAGATTGACTAGGTGGGGAGAGGAGGTTTTGTGCCTATAGCCTTTTCTGTCCGAGGCATTGAGGCAAAACTGATCACTGGCTTTTAGGGGCAAATATCAACTTAGGGTTGGTGGGGGAAGTTGTTCCTCCAGGAAATTGGGGATTCAGGGGCTTTCTGCGCCAGTGGACACGATGTACGTGACAAGGTTACTTCTCTGCTGTTAAAAGCATGTTCCAGCTATGACAAGACTTCAAAAATTGCACGCAGTGTCACATGGGGCCTTTCTTTTGTTAGCAAGAAAGATGGTGAAAAGAGGCCAGGAAAAGGTGGGTGCCCTCGGAGCACCCAGCCTATTGCTGCAAGAGCACCAGTTCTCCCACAGTGACAATCGTGTGGCACAGGCTGCTCCAGCAAGGAAGAGTGTAAATGCAAGGAGCACCTAGCACAGCGTAACCACGGTTGATCTCAGAGGATCACACGGGGGTGCCTCCCGTCACATCAGGCTGGCTTTAGCATCCTTTTGCCTGACCTATCAAACTGATACACCCCTCCAAACTTCTGCAGGGCCAAACTTAAAGAAAAAGAAGGGAAAAAAAAAGAAGACAAGAAAAAAAAAGTGCAAGCAGCACCCCTCGAGTAGGGGAATAGTTGTGAGCAGCAGAAGTGCAGGGGGAAGGCACAAGTCCACAGGTGAGAGACGATGTACATATGCCCACCTGTATGAACAAGACAGGACCGCCCAATGTACAAGCCAGACAGAATCCACTCCACGTCTCCTCTCTAGTGCATATCTTTATTGCAAAGCCTTGCAAAATGAAAATTAGGAGCTTGAGGTCAAAATCAAAAGAGAACGAACAAGCTACCTTCCCACAGACCTTGACTGAAAACGGTAATTTATTTTTTCTTTATTTTTACCTTAACTGTCTCTAAGTGAAGCTAGCTACAGAACCAGCACGCTGCTGTTCCTGGTGCACTGTATTATAATAATACTCGTTTCTTCTTGCCAGCTACTCATCAAGGATTACCCCCAGCACAGCCCTTCATTCTTTCAGATTCAGTCAGAAGGCAAATGAGTTGCAGCCTGATGGGGGAGTGCTAAATTTTTCATTACAATCTTTCTCTGGAGGTTTGGTGTTTAATAATTTGTACTGTATAAAATTTTGCATATGGGAAAACACAGCACCACACAGCCTCTCCAGATGCTTTTTTTTTTCCTTGCTGCTAATCATGTGAGCCCCCCAGCTAAAGGAGTGGATTTAGGGCATAATTAAAGCTTTATACTTTAATAGTAATATGGGTAAAGCTCAATTTTATTTTTGAGAAGAACATGCCACATTTGTAAATTCCCATTTCACTGAGGATCAATTTTCAAACAAGCTTTGTACCCAGGCTTCTTTGTTCCTGATATACCATGGAAACATAAACCACGTAAGCAGCTCGTGGTACTGTGAAAGACGCACATGCCTGCTTAGTCGCTGCAAAGGCTCTTTAATTCCTTCCAGTCAATCCAAGAACAGTGGTGCTTGTGCAGGAGACATCTGTACGAGAGCCTTGACATCATCTGCTCTGGTTTTCATCACATAATTTGGCAGGAGAGTCTCTCAGATTGGTCATATGAACGTCAAATCTCCAAAAGTTTTGGCTGCAGCCCTAAACAGAGCTGAAGTGATTTAACTTTGCTGCTGCTCTCCTAAACCTCCCCTCAGCCACCACCCCTCTTTCTTCCCCACACAGCCCCGAAACCGCAGGGCTGCTGTCACGCTTGGGAATGCAGAGCCTTCTCCCATCTTCCCACAAAATTGCTTTTTCCCCACATTTCTTTTCTGATGAGAACAACCTAGAACACACTTCAGGATTAACTACAGCTGCGTGCACAGGACCAGCACAAGGTTTGCACACCAGTTAAGACCTCAGAAAGCCTCATTGTAAAGCCTTAGATGGGACCTAAGTAGGGGCTAGATCCTGCAGTAGGTACTTCTCAGCAAATGGCCCATCATGTAACTGACTTACTGCCAAAAGCTCCCAAGTGCCATACTGTTTCTCATCCCTGGACATTTTTTGCTGGATTTTCCAGAATCCCTTCATCTGCTCAGCAACACACAGATCTCAGCAAGGACACGCTGCTGTAGAGCATGACAGATAGGAGGGGTAAGTGAAATGGAAGAAGGGGTGCTGGCAGAAAGGCAGAAGATGGATTCCTTGCATGGCTGAGACAGGAATAGTTACGAGGTGGTCAGCATTTTGAGGACTAATTTTAATTATTTGATGAACTCGGGAGTACAGCTCCCTTAAAGAAAGAAGCACCCCAGTGATCATGCTCCCAGGACGAGAACTTACAATATCATGTCCTTTCCCCTCTTCTAAAGATCCTCCTAATAACCTCACGAAACACACACAAAGTATGACAATGACCACTTTTCACAATATGGTTTTAATTCAATCCAAGTTTCTCACATCTGCTCAGGAGACCTACAGACTGCCTTAAATTAAAATGCTTTAGTGCTATGGTGGATTTCTGATTTCCCATAGAGAAAGCAGGTGATAAAGAGCCAGCTTGAACTAGCATGGTAAAAATTTACAGTACTCTTTGACAAATCCCATGCTTGAACAGAAAGGAAAGATTCTAGTTTTGCCATCAAGTGTCTCTGTGCCCCTACGTCGTGGTTGAAAGCCAGGTTCTACTCTACCGATCAGCAGCAATACTGGGTGGGGTAAATAAAACTGTTACCATGGATAAGCATCTCCTCAGTTCTCGGAGACTGCAGTATGCTGGCAAATTTATCAAATGACCTAGAACTGAGAAATAATGACCTTGAAAGTGAGAGCTTATTTCTGGTTTTATCTGTCTTTAATATCACAGCTTAAACTAAATCAACCGTACATTTTAAGATCTATATTGTATCCTTACAAATCTATTTGAAAATGCTGAAGTCTCAAAATGTTATTTGCTGAAGTGCAGAGCTTCTTACAGGTCAAAATTTTACATGCCTTCTAACTGGTTATTGTGTTACTTAAGTCAGTACAACCAGTGCAGGACAGACAGCTCCCAAATTTAGTGAATCTTCCTAGTGGCCAAAACTACTGAGATAAACTTGTGATACACGGTAATCAAATTTAAATATAAAATTTAAATATATAAAGTATACATATTTAAAGTGTCTTCTGAATGTCTTTGCGTTGAGTTCTAGTTTCACTGGCACGCATAGGGCCTGCTGGCTGAAAACTCTCAGCTCTGTAATCCTGATGTTTTTCACCACGGAGCTTTATGAAGACTTGGAAAGTGACCAGCTGCAAGGGTGGCAACATATCACTCACTACCTGTGCATGGAAGAAAGCGACCTTGAGGAGGTTCACTTATCTCAGAGTCTAGCAGTCATTTCCATGAAATCCCTGCGCAGGAAAATCCACATATGGAGACATAACAGAGGCAAAGCCTCCACGTCAAAGAGCAGATTGGACTCTTGCCATCAGGCCCCTGACAGCAATCCCCAATTCTCCAGGACATCTGCTTATTCGGCAAAACACAAGACGCTCATCCAGCAGACGGGCCAGCACTGGGGTAAGCACACACAACACAGTCAAGTCCTAGCCTTAGCTCTGACCTTAGGAACATTTATCTCTACTATTTCCCCTTCCCTCTTTTTTTTTTTTCTTAAATAAAAACCAGTTACACATAATGTCATTATGCTCCGTTTGTGAGGCTGAGTTTATCTGTGACTGCCAAAAGCATGGCAATCTTCAGGACGAAGTATGATTACTCTGTCATCATGCATCTCTACAGATAGCAATGCTCACGTTATCCTTCGAATGGGAAGAGGTCAAACCACTGATGTCAAACCCCTGAGGCCTGAGAACTAAAGGACAAGCTGCAGTATCAGTTTTTGCCAGGGGAAACTCATCCATGTTCTGATTTGGCAGAAGGATTTATATCAACTTACACCAGATAAGGAACATGGGAAATAAATACATAAGTCAGAACTTACTAATGGGTATTATTTCCAGATAGGAGCGAGTTAATGCCATATAGCTAGGCAACAAAGCCATTCCATCCTTGATAAAAGCATAAACACATTAAAGGAATAATCTCTGTGTGACATGAGGTTACTTGTGCATTCATAAAATTTTCACCGCTTCTGCCAGCACTGCTTTTTCAAAATGACTGTTCTGTCCCAGCCTGATCAAACCCTGCAGCCCATGATTTGCTTCTCCTTCACTATGCACAAACATGCAAAGAATCCCATTATAAATCCCTTTTAAAAGGATAAATGGAAGTCTCCCGTATCACAGACCAACCAGCAGTTTGACCTGATTTCAGTAGTTCCATATTATTTCCAGTATCAACTTATCTATCCAGCTGCACTCTGCCACGAAAACACCAGCGTCATGGTTTGCACCCAGGCCCTGTTTCAGAGGAGGAACTCTGGGAAGCGAAGCTCTATCTACCACAAGTGCAAGTCTTGGGTCAATCATTTCCCCTGCCCCTGGCCACTAAACCTGTAGGATCCTTTATTTTTATATATATTTACTGGGTGTTCAGTCCTGATCCCCTCAAGTTATAGACCATTTCCTATTAAGTAGAAGGAGAAACTCAACACTAAGGAAAGGGTTAAGAATGAGTTTGTTTTCCATTACTGTAACAGGTCCCCTCTTTTTATCAGTCCCCTTTGAAGGCAGTACAGATTACAGAGCACACCACAGGCAGCAGACCCTGTTAAAACCAAGCTCTGATACAAGTTGCCATGCTACGGACTAGGAAATAGGTAGCTCTTCTTTACCTTGTGAAATAAAAGCCTAATGAAGAAAGAAATTATGATCTGATTTATGTCAAAGAATCCACCTTGAACCAACTCAATATTTGCAATCTTTTTTGCAAAGAAAGTTCACACAAAAAAACCCCAAAGCTCTTAACATATAGTAACTTATTAAAACATTTACTGGGGGGTAATTTTACATTCTTAGCTCAACACCCAATGGTTATTATCATTTCACCATTCTGGGTGTAAGAATCGGTATTTTGATAAAAGGATTGATCCACCAAAACTTTGTAAGCATCACTTTCCTTCTGTGGAAAGACAATTAGGGAACCTTTACTAGTCAGCTGAGGTTTCCCTGCACAGAGAGGATAAGCAGCAAAACATAAACTAGTGAAACAGCTATTCAAGATAAACCTTTTTTCACCCTCTTAAAGACACTGAAAAAACCTGCAGTAAGATCCAAATTAGAGGTGAAAATTCTCATGATAAAAAAGTTCAAGTTAACCTTTTTCAAGCTAGAATTAAGGTCATAATTATCTATTCCTCATAGAAATACAGCATAGTAAGATCTTTGAAGGAAGAAGGTATTTCCTAAACTTTAGGGTAACAGGACAGTTTAAAATCGGACAGTTTCCAAGGCTTGGGGTCTCTCCAGATACACTCACTAGCTATTGCACAATAGAAGATTGCTTCATTACTGGCATGCACATTTGAAAATAAACACTCTGCTTCCTTACAAGTTCAAGAAAGCCACATTCAAGTAATAAGCCAAGATTCACACATGAGGATGAGTTGTCAGAGCTCTGCTAAATCACTGAAGTTCTGACTGGTTCAATTATCCAGAGGAACAATAATGAAAGGAGAGCCAAAACGAGTTCCCACACTGCAATACTGGGCATGAAATCATCATACAGAGACTTACACAGAACAAAATCATTTTGAAACACCTTTTTCTTCTGGGAAACCACAGCAGAAAAAAAAATATTGAAAAACAAAAATTAGAGAAACTAATGTTGCTTTTGTCTGTTGGTCAAATGGAGGGAGAGAAAAGGAGACTATTGTTAAAAAAACAATAGGAAATCTCCACTGTTGCGATCTCCACCTGCAATCCTTCCGCTTCTCTGAAATCGATAACTTGGGGCAAAAGAGACAGCTCTTTTCTTGCTGAAATTTCCCAGCAAATGGTTTTACAAGCTTCATGTGGCTTTATTAGTCATTAGTGAATAACCTTAATGGCAAAATTTACCCCAGCTCGTAGAATATTCAAATTTTAGGCAAGCTCTGAATGACAATGGTTTACCAAACAGAAAATACAAGTCATCTAACACTGAACATGCCTCCCTCTTTCAATGAATAAGTTGCTAAAAACAAAACTCTGATGCCAATTTGTAAGATTTAATGAATATGTGGACTGTTAAATGAATAGACTATGCCCCAGAGCTGCTCATTTAGGATGCTGCTGTTATAATAAAATTAGGTAAGTGTCCAATGAAAGCTCAGGACCCTGGGCTGGTGCTATCTAATTAAAGTTTACAACTTTATTGGAGATTCCTTGCATCTTATCTGTTTGCTTTGTAGAGTTTAATAGCCGGTGGCCTTGGCTCTAACTTAATTACAAATCAGAAAGGAAGGTTGTGTAAGCATGAGAACATTTTGCTAAGCTCGAATGTCGGTTTCAGGCATATTTCACCTGTTCTCATCCTAATTTAACCAGACTAATAGGTCCTAATCACACAGAACAAATGGGTCTCTAAGGTAAATATATGACATTAAGGGCCAGGTCCTGCATGTCCCTCATTGACAACTAACTTCAGTGCCTTCACTGGCCATACCAGTTACCCACCCACAGCTAAGCAGTCTCCAGGCAGGGTCTGGAGGCTTCACCCATGGGTGAAGGAGAATGCATTCCCCCTGGAACCTGTTGCAAGGGACAAAGAGGGAGAGGTGGGGAGGGTTTCAGCAGATCTGGAGGTGGGTAGATGCCCAGGGCTTTCACATTCATTTTTCAACACTATAACAATAAGCTGACTGAAAATTGATTGGCAGATGCCAAGTAAAACACTTGGAGAAGATAAAGAAAAGCAATGGGAAAACAAGACTATATAACTTTCTAGAAGATAAGATGGAATGTGTTCACTACAAACAAAACCGCCTCCACATCCCACTGCACAGACATGTACTGTGTGGCGGTCCATTAACAGTCAGTATGTTCCACTGATTAAAAAGAAAATTTAATACATCTGTCGGAACACAGAGACAGAATAAATATCCTTATCGTTCCATTTACTGCAAATAATACTTAAGTGCAAGTCAAATATTAGCTATATTCAGCACAGCATCATAACAAAACAGGCACTGCTAACATTATGGTCCCAAACTGTGTTATTCTTAATTAACATCTGACACATATCTGCTTTTGCAATCACCAATTACTGATTAAATGACAAGGCACAATGTCAGATGCATAATCTGATTGGTTACTACTCAGTTACCAAGGTGTTACATTTTGAAATTGCCTGTGAATTGATTTCTTTTATTGAATTAATAAGTGTTATCATACTGTACAGAAGGTAAAATTGCTACTGAATGTAAGCGATAACATATAATTACAGAAAATCAAATCTTAATCTGCAGAGCCAAGCCAGGTGTCAACATTTTAATTGTAGTTAGGGAAGCACAGTAACACCATGGAGCAGGGAGAGGATGGGAAGTGATATCTCAAGTGCAGGAAGAAATAAACATATTGCATAAAAACCAAACTCTAGTTAGGCACGATAGCAGCCTTGCAGGATGTCAACCACTTGTGTGTGCACAAATATTATATTTATTTTTTTTTAGACTATAATCCCACATGCTGGGACACCTGACCATCATCCAGACCCAAATCTTTCTCTTAATCTTAAGATTTGCATTTTTGGGACAATGCTTCTGAAAGATTTTAGGAGACACAAGCATAAAATACATCAATTACTCACTTCTCCTTTTCTTTCCTTAAAGAAAAAGTAAGATCCCTTCCTTCCCCAAAAAGATCAAGCCTGTGAGATGATACCACAGATTTCCGCTACAAATACTCAAAGATTTCATTACTTTTAGTAGCTGTACACACAGTTTCAGGGAAAAGAGACTCTTTAAGCCATTTCCTAGTTGCTCTCCCTGTTAGTCTGCATTCAAACACCACACTAATGCAACTACTGGCGTTTAAATTGATGATGTTAAATTGGCGTAACCCCCTCGCACGGACACTCTCAAATTAGCCAGTTCCAATACATTTGATCTATATCAGCCACTCTTAAACCAATTTGTGCCTTCATGCTAACAGACTGCACCAGTTTAACTATGTGTACTCAGAAAACGATGGAGCTAAATCACTGTGATTTCTTTGGATTAAGGAAGGGAGAGCCCCGGCTTCCTCCTCATGCTGCAGGGGGAAGGAGCCACTGGAAATTACTTGGCAGAGGCTTTGATTCTCGCTCATCGGTGCTTATCCAAAACCTTTCCATATTGTCCCTCTGTCCAGGTAACCCTGTGTGGCCAGAGCTCTTCCAGGTCCCTGCACCTCCACCCCTCCCTCCTCTCCGCTGCTGCTGTCCCAGGTTAGTACCCACATCACCTTCTCCCACTGCCATCCCCAAGACCTTGGCTTGGGATGCTGTTTCTTCCGTTCTCCTGAGAGTTTACAGTCAGGCACAATCTAAGAGCTTTTCCTATTGTGAACTTCTCTTGTTTTGGATCCTCACTGTGATCTCCATCCTTTGGAAAAGGGACACATCCAGGCACAATACAAGGTAGCAAACAGAAAGGAGGCACCAAGGAAAATGGCACAAAGCTTCGTTCAAAGACCACTCTGCTTCCCTGCTCCACCATGAACCAGCTACCAATTTCAAAACATCTGTTCAAATCATCAGCTTTTCCTTTTGTTCCGGGATAAAGAGGAAGAGGTTAAGTCATCCTGTTTGTATACAAAGAGAGAAGTTAAAAACCATGCTAGTACCACCCAATTGGCAAGATATCTTGGCAGCAGGATGGCATATAAAAATGTTACATGAAGTTCTTTCCAAATTCATTCCTTCTATGCTTCTCTTTTCACAGTAATAGTGAAAGTCTCCTTCTTGAATTGCAAACCCTTGGGCTTAGCTGGGAGATCACCAGGCCAGGAAGCATCTTAGCAACACACCAAAGTAACACAAGAGGTAGCTGGCTGTGGCTTTGTGTCTCAAGAATTATAAGCGTATCTTGCACACACATTCCTCCAGGACAGTGAGGAGAAAGAGCAATCTAGGCAGGGGTATGCGGCATGACAAGGTGGAGAGCCCGGCTGAGCAAAATTTTGGCTAGATACAGAAAAGCCATCACTGCATGGAGAAGGGAGAGAACAGCACCTCTCCAGTATGAGTGCATCCTAATCCTGTACACTGGCCTGGTTTTTAGACACTAATAAAGAGTGTTGGAGAAAAAAAAACATATATTACTTGAATTGAAGTAACACATTTTTAAAACAAAATTTCTAAATGATGAGATGATTAACTTGGCTCTGCAGTGATCACAGTGGGGGAAATAACTGGTGCCTGAAAAATGTGAATCCTGGAGAGCAGGAGGAACTGGACTAGCAGAAGAACGCTGAACTATTATAATGGAAAAAAAATACCTATATAGAAGAGAGGCCTTTTCTCACATAATTTCTTTCTACAGTTAAAAGTAAGTGCCAGGGAACATCACTGCAGGAGAGTGAAAGTCTCTATTGATTGTGATGAACTGCACCAACCTGGAGGCCTTTTGCTATGACGAACATCTCCACGACCTCCACGCAGGGACTCCGGAAAAAGAGGCAGCAGCTAATTGGGTTTTCTTTCCAGTCACTCAATTTACAGTTCCTTCCTGACCTCAACTTTACAACATTTGGAGGCTTGGTGGTTTAATGAGCTAAAATTCATGCTTTTTCACAAACAGAACCTGTCCAGGTATGTTCCTGTATCTCTTCTATGCAAGAGCAGTTCCTTGTTGCTTGCCAGTCAACCCAGTTTTTGGAAGAACGCGGGAAGGATGCTGCCTCCAACTCTCCTTTAGTGAAACACGCCATACAAAAAGCATGCTGATAGCACTGATGCACAGGGAAGGATTAGACTGAGCA
Source organism: Syrrhaptes paradoxus (assembly GCA_013400615.1). NCBI lineage: Eukaryota > Metazoa > Chordata > Aves > Pterocliformes > Pteroclidae > Syrrhaptes > Syrrhaptes paradoxus. The sequence continues at coordinate 117,943 of VZTO01015263.1, forward strand.
GCACCACGAAGCAGCAGCGGTCTGTGTGCTGCCACATGCGAAAGGAACTCTTGACCTCAGCTTGATGCATTTCTCCCATTTCAAGGAGACGGAGCTGTAACAGCCCAGACGTGACAGTCCCACGGCAGCTTTAGCTGATGCAAGTTATAAGCTAACCAATTCCCACTCTTCCCTTTGCCCCCAGCCATATGTTCCCACCTTCTCCCTTGCACCAGTACCTTTATGACTAAGTGGTGAGACAATTCAGGAAATTAGCCCAAAAGAAACTAATTTCTTTTTTTTTTATCATGTTAGCTTTCAGCTGGGTGAGCTCTGTGCAGCAGTTATAAGCACATACGTTAGCCGCTGGGAGGAAAGGGAACATGCAGCTAGAAGCAGGAGGGAGGGAGCTGGAGATGCTCTCCCTGTGAGCTGGGGCTGTGCTGGAAGCGTGGCCTCGGGCTCACGAGACCCTGGGGGCTGGCACAGCACAGGGAAAGCTCCTCCTGCCCTGTTTTACAGGGACCTTCACAAGTTCAAAAGAGGATCCTGGAAGCCACCTCAGCTGCTTTAAAGGCAGGATGTCAAATACACAGGTTTTTTTCTGCAACAATTCCTTTGAATTCTGCTGCGCAAAAGCAGTTACAGCTATCCCAGATCTCACTGTTCCGTGGGAGAGATTCCCAGGGTGCATCTTCCTTCGATAATCTCCTGTATATTGCTGCAACCAACTTGGGCACCTACTTAATCTGTGACCTTACAGCTCCTGTCAAGCAGACCGACTCCTCTAGACTCATATTATCCATTACCAAATTTTCATTTTTATTAAGCCCAGCAGAGACTTCTTTCCTTGTCCTCTAGGAAGCATGAATTCTCTTGTGTCATTTATTCCACAAATGATTTATACAAAGAGCCTGTCAACTACAGGAGGCACTTGCTTGTGCTTACTATACCTGCAAGTAGCTCTGTCCTTTCCGGGTCATTACTAATAAAGCACTTATCCCTCATACAAGCACGAATGCCTCCCTGTGCTCTATCAGGTATTTATCTGAGCACTTCAGAGTCCTCAGCGGATTTATCCTCACAGTGCTCTGGCAAGTTGGGCGCTGGCATGATTTCTGTTGCACAGAAAAAGAACAAGGCTCGGAGACTGAATTCAGCTCTTTGCTGCTTTGCGGAGACTTAATCTCCTAAATCAGGATGCTGTAACCACCAGACCGTTCTTCCTCCTACTTCCCACATCTGCTTCCCCTTGGGACAGCAGGAAGCTACTTGTGGTTCATCCCAAGTTCTCTGCATTATCAGCCAGCCCCACACCAGCAGAGTATTTCTGCCCCAATCCGCAGAACAGAAGGCTTCACCCTATGGCCATTTCTTACTGTTGAAGTGCTTCTGAAAGAGAACATCGAAAACCTCATGCCCAGCCTGCATGACCTAAATCATCACCGTCCCGTCCCACTCCCTGTTCACAGATGACCCGTGAGATGAAGTCTCCCTGCTGCTTATAGCACTATGTGCTACACAGCCAAATTTCATGAACAAGAGTAAAACAAATATATTTGTCTTGCAACTACAGCGCCAAGACAAGCAAGGAGCAAAGCTGGGGGCCAACTCCAACACCCCAGATTTTGGCAGCTAGCCCTCTTTCTAGCTCCTTATGTATTTTTTGTCCCAACTCTCCACCTAGTTCTCCCTCTTCTCAGTATTTCTGGACAGATCATAACACCCACTGAAGAGTGTGACAAATGGCTGCGTGGCTAAGTGCTTGCCCTTGATAAATTAAGGCAGCTCCACACTCTCTCCTCTCCCACTCTTTCCAGCATCATTTTATTACAGGCAAGGCTGAGAAACCTGTTGCTGCTGTTTCTCTTTCAAACTCTAAAGTCAACTGGCAAAACAGAATTTAACCTCACAGCTGCTGAATCCAGTTAGATTCATACACGCTGGCCAAACAAAATATTGCTTTTAAAATGCAATTTGTGCTTGGCACTGATCACATTGGGAGAATTCAGAGCAATCTGCACTACAGACCAGCTCATAACCCTATGCAGAAAGTGCTTTGATGCCCTCAATTTACATCTGACAGCCTTAATGCATTTTGGAAAGAGGCGGCAGAGTAGAAAGCCCCTGTACTAATCACAACTGATGTAAGAAAACTGAAAACACTTAATTGCTTCTAATTGGTTGTAAAATTCTCTGTGTGTGCATACACCATCTCTTTCCAAAATCTAAAAAGTCACAGCAAGATGGTGGAAAAAAAATGGAGAAATTGTGGCCAGTTATTATGACTCTTTTAGCCTGAAAATCCTCCCTATTATCCAAAATATACCTGGCAGTTTATTTCTGGTGGAGTGAGGGAAAGAAAGGCATAACGAAAGGCTTTCACATGTGATTCTCTTGCCTGACCCTCGTGCAGCTTCACACTGCCGTACCGAGCTGCAGATGTATTCATCTGCACAGGTATTTACGGTCAATCTCTTGCAGACAAAATGCATATTTCCCCACCACAATAAAAGTCAGTTCAAAGCAGGCTGCTCTCATTGAAGTCCATGGGAGATTTTTTTTTTCCCCCCCATCAATTTTAGCAGCAGTTGGGTTGGGCCCATTGAGATAGATTGCTTCAGAAAAATCCTCACTCATTGATTAGGGCTCAGCAGGAAAAAAACACAAAGAATAGCTTATTTCTATTGATTACACCCATTCCCCAAATAATTTGAAATTAATCCTCCAATTTCATTTCACGCTGCTTTTCTGCCGTGCCTGGTTGCCAAAGGAGAAAAGATTCCAGAGAAAGCAACACAGGTGAACTACATTTGCTCAACATTTTCAGCATTAAATAATCTGCACATAACTCAGGCTCACTCGAAAGGTACACTGCAATGATCTGACATAAAATATAGCTCTGCTAAGCCAGAAAAGATAAAACAGGGCTACCTTCATATTTAAAGGAAAAATGGTGAAGGATTTCATATTTTAATGAGATACAGATGCTTACCACTGAATGAATCACTCTGCCCATAATTAAAGAGTCTTCTGATGTCTGAAGACTCTTCCTGTCATGAAAACTCTTGGATGCTATTTCATCTCCATCCTAAGCCTGATTTCAGACTGAAAGAGGGGGATCCAAATGTTGATGTCACCCCAGACACCACTTATATTCTCCATTTCCCTTTTGAAGAACTTGGTATTAACTTCTGTCTATTTGGGGTTTTATAGGTCTTCAGGCACCCTCAGAGCTAGACAGGAGATATGAAAAATCAACAACGGACCAAGGAATTTCCCGGCATCGCACTTCAGCATTTCATGCAAAACAGCAGTATTTAAATTAGGGATGTCTCATTAACATTCAAACCACAGTATAAAATTAGAAAATTTAACTTTCAAGTACACAATGAACACAAGAATATTTTACAGTTTTGCTGATGCTTCAATTGTAACAATCTAAGGATCCCAGGCAACTGAAAGTTACAGGCAGAAGCTGGACCTTTATTATTATCCAGATGGGCTACCCAGGGGCAAAAAAAAAGAAAAAACAGCTTCCAGGTACCCAGTCTTTTCACGAGATGCCGAAAAGCTTTTGACTTACTTGGTTATTTGCATGTCAAAAAAAGCTTCTCTTTTTACCAATCAAGCTATAATTCTGTATTTTCATTTACTTACCACTACTACTCCCTGGGCATGAATAAATCTCTCAGCTTTTCGGCTACAAGGTAAAAGGATGGTTTTAAAAAAAAAATTAATCTTATCTTGGGGTGAAAAATCACCTGAGGGTACTCTTTGCTTCATTTCATCTGCAACCTCCCCAGGCAAACTGGTCCCCATGCTTAACTAGCCTTCTCATTGCAATTTTTTCCTAATGTCTCTTCTGACAGCCAGTATCCTCCTTGAACAGTGACATTCAGAACGAAACATATTGCACTCACTACCAGAACTGAATTGGATATTTTATAGTACACCATATTTCCATGTCCCAATGATTTTTTTCCCCCCTATTAACAAGATGGCATTGCAGACCCAGGTATACTGGTGATCTGCTGTAATCCCAAAACCTCCACACACACTTTCTTTCAGGTACCTGACCAGTTCTGGTCTTTTACAGTGGTTCATCACTTCTTTTCTTAGCACTGCAAAGCTGTAACCTATTTTTTCCAGACCGTTTCCATTATTCCAAATCTCCCTGAATCCTGGCCCTGAACTCAGCCGTGCTTGCGCCTGTCTCAGCTTAGTATGATCTATACAAAGTGAATCACCGTGCTCTCTGGTATGTCATCCAAGTATCAATGGAAGTAGTGACTACTGTGGGAGCTACAGGTCTCCAGCTTTTTCAGAGACTGCTGCCTTCCAATAGCTTAGAAACAACTTGATCATCTTTACCATACTTTTCTGAAAAAAATTCTCTCGGCGTTACAGGCTTCCCAACCTACAGCTCCTCCCTTTCTCCCCTTTTGAAAGACATCCCATTCAGTTTTATTTTCTCCAGTCTTCTGAAGCCTCATTTGTACTCCACAGATTTTCAAAGATTATCACTAATAGTACTGAAATCTCTTCAGACAGTTTTCTAACTACCCAGAGCTGAATTCCTCCAAGCTCAGCTAACTTCAGTATTCAAACCTATTCTTTCCCTCTGTCCTGATAGTGCGCTGGCTGCACAATGGCAGCTGACCCTCTCAGGAAGAACAGAAATGATAAAAAAGTCATTCAGCACTTCTGCTTTCTCACTTCCATCTTTTGAGAGCTTTTCCTTTCCACCAAGCCATGGACTAACTCATTCCCTGGCCCAGCTCTTGCTACAAACGCGTTTATAGAAAACCCCTCCGGCTGCCCTTTGTCTTTTGCCAATTGTAGCTCATTTGGACTTTGGCCCTCTCATTTTTCTTTGCATGTTCATGCTAAAATTGTTTTCAGCAGTTTGACCTACTCTCCAACTTTTTTATGTTGTTTTTGAGTTTCAGGTCATTAAAGAACCTGTGATTCAGCTGAAGTAATCTCTTAGTACATTTCCCATCTGTCCTCTCCATTAAGGTACCTCATACTTGCGCCATTAAATTTGCTTCTCTAAGAAACTCTCAACTCTCCTAAACTTCCTTTTCTCTCCAAGCAACTTGCCAAGACCACAGCTCTGAGCTGACCAAAATCTGCCTCCTTAAAACCCATTATCTTCCCCATGCTGTTCTCCCTACACCTCTTCTTAATAAACAGCAGTCTGGCAACCTAGAAATGTTTTAATTTTAGAAAAGCTATTCTGCCCAGGTAGAGTCATTCCCTACATTTCCCAGCCAAGGGCTGAGTTCCCGTTCCAGATCAGTTTATATCTGTTTTGGGAGCTTTGTCTTCTGGAGATGAACAAGGGTGCACACTTTGAAGAAATTTCCCTGCCAAAGTCTCACAGCCAAACCTGTCCTGCTACAAAGCATCACCCTAAAAGAGAGTAATTTTCAAAGAAACGGGGGGGAGGGGGGGGGAACAGAGTCTTGAACTGGAAGGACACACACATCCTCCAGAGCATCTGAATCTCTAGGTTAATGTCCTTAGAAAATCTGCCTTGCTGCTGGCACAAGATATAATGATGGATTTAAGAGCAGGTTGTAAAATCTTATGTGCTGTCCTAGATAATTTATACCTTTCCAAATGACGCCTCTCCATTCCCGAAATACAGGAGATCACCCTCGAGGAGGCAGCCCTGACCCCAGTCCTTTCAACATCCTCCCTCTGCACAGGGGATACTTATATCCTACTGCCGTGGTTAGCTGCACAGTAGCATTTGATAGGAAAGAATGACTTAGACAGCGGAGCTAAGAAAGAACAAATATTTTCATAGTGACCCCCTAATACTTAGAGTGGGGAAGGAAGACGACAGCGTGTACAAGGGAGCCATTGAAAACAGCACTGCTCCTGCCATGTGCTTAGAAAGATATCTGTTATCTGGGGGCTGCCAGCTGGCTCCTGTATGCACAAGATCACACTGCCTTTAACTGTGTTTGCTTCGCCCTTCCCAGAAACCCAGTCTTTGCTCTGAAGAAAAATCCCATCCTGCTGTCGGCTGTGATTAGGTGTCCCCAAACAGCCCCTGTCCCCCAGGCTTCAGTGGGACACGTCCTGCAGGGAACCAGGCTGCCCCGCTGCTCCTCCCTGCTGTAAAGGAGCTGCCAGCATCTAGAAATGCCCTTCAGCTCCTCCAAATCCCCATCCCCTCTACCACCATCAGCTATTATCTCCTGCAACAGCAGAAAATTTTTAGGTAGAATCCCCAAATGATCCTAGGGAATAGGCTGTGCCCTGCACTAGGAAGGAATGCAAACGCACTCCCCAGGGTCCCTGTTAATCCCACCTGAAGGAATCCCACCTTCCTTCCCAATGTTAAATCTGTCAGCAGCTGATCTTAGACATGGGGAAGCTGGTAGCATCACTAGGAGGACCAGCACACTCCTCTCGAGCTCCAGCTCCTGCCCTTCAGCAAAGGTGATTCTCCTGCCCCCATTCCTGAAGCCCAGATATCATCAAGGAGAGAAAAAGAAATCTTTCTTGGCCCTTGCAGAGAAGCAGAACACATCAGCCATAGGATTAACATAACACAAATATGGTGCAAACAATGAGTTACTCACAACCTCATCCATATGAAGGACCCATATTGCCAGCTTAATCTCCGTCTGTTCTCTGTTGGGCTGTACAGCTCCTTCTGTAAATGTTTCAGGTTTCACCTTAAAATAATTTCGGTCCTTGCTCCCATGACCATCTTTGGCCAAAAACAGCTTCTGAGAACATCTGGACACTGTCAGTATGCCCACTCATGGAAATAAAGACTATAAGGTTCCCCTACAGAAGCAGTATTTCTCCTACTAATTTGCTTTTACCCAACTATTTGCGCCTCCATCAAACACCCTAAGCTGTCTGTATTAATATTTGGGTTGCCAGTTTATTTTTTCTTTTAGTTTGTTTCCATTTATGGTGTGCTTCTCCATTTAATATGAAATTGACAGTGACAGATCATCACTTTTTTTCCAAATTCACTAAATTAGTTAGTAATACAATTTTTAGAAACAGATTTGTGGCTCGCGCACACATGCGCACACACACAAAATAAAGATGACAGCACATTTGAACAAGGCAGCAATAAAACAGTGATAGTAATAAAGAATAAAAATGCTATATCGCGTTGCCATGGGAACCAGCACTCAAGGACTCCAGGTAACGTTGTAAAACATGTCACCGAGCATAAAGCAGCTAAGCAGGTTAAGAGGTTATTTATTAGGCTGCAACATGTTGTGCACTGCCCTCTGGTGAGAGCGCAAGAGACACAAACGGGTTCAAAACCAGGGTGGAAGATGCAAGGATTCGTGTCCCACGTGTGTCACCCGGGAGCTGGCAGCTTGGCAGTTGTGTAAATTGGAAGGAACGGGAGCGTGCCGCGGGCAGTGCGCAGGAGGTACAGTGGTGTGCAGAGCTACAGAGAGGTGACACCAGGACACACACCCACGCCAGCTTTAATCTCTGTCCTGTAGGAGCCAAGAGCACCGCAGCACACAAAACCAAGGGCTCTGGGAAATGCATTTCAGCAGGTGGGACCGGCTGACCTCCGCGAAGAGCTGCTTGTCCTGCCGAGGGTCATGGGACTAGATGAAAGCCACTGGAGGTACAATTAAGGCCAAGGCCACGGTATGTTTTCTTAAGGACTGAAAGCGTTAATTGTTCCACATCCAGAAATCTCACCAAAATTAACAGCAGTTCCCCAAGTGGAAAAGTTGCAAAACCAGGCTCAGATTGCCTGGAGCCCTCGGGCTCTGCACGCTGCACACCCGCAGAGGAACACAGAGAAACAGCTCCCCAAGGTAAGGAGCCCACGTGCAAAAAAACCCACAAAAGCAGTTCAGTAATTTAATTCAACTCAAGGTAAAACCACCCCAAAGTGTCCTTTCCTACATGTGACAAAAATACATAGATAGCCATCAACCAAAAGATGTTCTTAAGCATCTTGACAATGCAGAACCTCTTCCACAACTACAAACTGCTTACAAGTATCACAGCACAGGATTTTCTTTTTCCCCCCACAGGCTGTTCTGTGGGGAAGTCAATAAAAAAGTCTGGAGAAATGATTCTGAATAAACACTGTCAACATTTGTACAGACTGGCTCCTCCAAAACCAGAACTGGAGCTAACACCATCCCATTCCATCATCCTTCCCGTTACACCTGAAATAGTGGAAATCATAACACAGAGAGAGGATGATTTTCAAGCCTTCCAAAACCTTGCATAACACAAGGCATGGCTGGATTATTTTTTTCTATCAGCAAAGCCAGACTATCCAGCCTACTATTAAGCAGTGCTCTCAGGGCAGCTCTCCTCTGTGGGGACTACGGTCAGGTCACATCCAGCCCTCCAGCACTACTCTGCTGACAGCCACCTCCAGGACCTGTAGCAGCTCTGTGACCAGCAGAAGGCTTGAATTTGTATTTAAACTGCAGAAATACTGCCGGGGGCGTGGAGGTAGGGAATGGAGTATGAACCCCAGATCTCCTCAATTTCCCTGTGCTGTTAAAGCTGTCAATTCAATTCTCCCCCCACTAAGTGGCACCAATGCACCACAAACCACAATGAAAACATCTGTACAGACAGCTTATAAATAAATATTCCCCTGTCTTCCCCAGCCTGGCCCGCAGCGGGGGAAATCAAACAAGCAGGGGCTGCGTGCGGAAGGGGCTGCGGGCGCTGCTGCCGGCTGGATCTCCCCAGCGAGGCAGCCTCTGCGCCGCAGCAGCAGCCCGGCGGGGCCGGCTCTCCCCCATCAGAAATGTTTTAATTACATTTCCATAAAGGACATGCAGCTTACAGGGATGCAAGAAAAAGGCAAACAGGCAATCTCATGGCAACTGCACTCCCCAATATCTGCTCTTGCTTGGGAAAGAAAAGGGGTGCGGGGACAGCAGCAAACATCGAAATCGGTGCAGCGCTGAGCCAAGCCCAACACAGGCTCCATGCAGTTGAGCCACATGTAATCTACACCACAATCAAACCCTGACCGCCAAAGCACTGCCGTTTTTCTTTCAGACAGCCCCTGCGAGGCCCTTTTGTTGAGGAGAGCTGTGCAGACTGTGCTCTGTTCCTGGCTGTGTCACCCAAGGCTTTGCCCAGCTCTACCTGCCAGACCCTCGCTGTACCATGGAACGTGGGGCAGGGACAACTCTGCTGTAAATCAAGTCTACTATAAAAAACAAATCTATAGCTCAGACCTACTGCAGCTGGGAAAACATTATGCAAATCATAAAGCCCATTTCTGTTTATCATCGTGCAAGACCAGAAGCTAACAGGGGAAAATATCTAGGAAATACCTTCTCACCAATGATCTTTGAGAGAAGTGACAGTTAACCAAAACAGTACCAGAGAACAAATAAATTCCTAAGTAAAAATGTACTTTACTCATACAAATGGGAACAACTGAGTAATTTGGGACATTACTGTTTCCCTCACCATCACCACTGGTAACCGATGGTCCTTGCTAACTGGGGAAACCACATCGTGTGCTGAGCAAAGGTCAAACTTGTTCAAACTGGCACGTCACCTCAGCATTAACACATGAAACACTTCAAGACAACATATTAGTGATTGCATATTGTAGATATTTCAGCTCAAGTGCAACATCAAGAGGTGTGATAGTCACACGAGGCAGACAAGAGACTGAAAGCCCATTTCAAGAAGAATCAAAAGATGATAGTCTGCACTGAGTACTAGAGGAGAAAAAGCAACCCCATGAATAAACACGGCACTGCCTTTACAGCAGCTGTTTTCACTATTAATCCATAGTAACCTATGGTATTTATGTACCATGGGACATACAGCAGCTGGTGAACGCACAGCTGATAGCAGAGCGCTGTGCTGAGCAATGCCCGGACAGGAAGAGCAGAACCTGGCAGCGATGGAAGACTGGTCTCAGTGGTTTCACCAGCACCTGTCTCACATTTGCTTTAGCAGAAAGCTGCTGGAAGAGAGCAGCTCAGTAATGTGCTCCCAATGCAGGCCAGCCCGGCCAGACCCAGATCCCAGAGCCAGAACAGACAGACAGTCACTCCCCCAGCCCAGGAGAACCACCTGTGGCTGACGGTCACTGTACTCCAGACTGGACGTGCCAATCTGCCTTTCTCCGTCAGCAATATGCAATGACCACAGAGGAGTAACTACCCTTCATCTAACAACGGAGTTAAAGAGCCACAATCACCACCTTTTTATTCCAGCAAATCCAAGCAGTTATCCTAAAGGAAGGGAAAAAAAAGTTCATAGGTGCCCCCAGTTAGTCTCTTTTTAAAACAACACTCACAGATGTAGCAGTGACATTAAACCTCCAGTGCACTGCATCCAAAACAGGGAATAGAAGAATCCCATCAGTCTGGAAACATTACAAATATCCTACATGGAATGCCTGGGCATCACACCCCTGGTTATGGGTATTGCCTTGCTTCTTTATGCTCCCTCCACCTTCCCCCATGCAATATCCAACAGCCGATTATTCTGTTGTTTGTAGTAGACTGAAGTAATTAAGCTTAACCCTAGTCCTGTGGGAGTCCCAGAGAAGGTTAGTGATCCAGAGGCATGACATGCTGTTATTTATAGCTGATTAAGTTCTATTTATCTACATTTAAATGTTGCAGGAGATGGGAGAGATCCCAAAACACATCTGTGTCTTATTAGAAACACCAGCTGTGTGTGGTAGCTCAGAGTTTGCCTTTCTTAAGAGGTTATATGGAGAAAAAAAAAAAAAAGAAAAAAAAAGAATAATTTAAATTCTTCACTGTAGCTAAATAAATCAGTGTGGTTTAGTCATGATCTTCAACATGTAAGCCTGACATCCCACACAACTGCACTGCTTCTGGGGTCAAACTCAAACCCAAAATTAGCTGGGCCACTTTGAAGCTGTTCTGAACACTGCAATTTCATTTAATTTCTATTGTGAGATTGTTCACGTCTTAAGAGACATGAAAAAGGTGACCAGCAGGTCACAAACCAGATCTTTAGAGTCATAATTTCTGAGCCTCTAAACATTTAGGAACAGCACTGTGCTTTCACTAGTGAGACCATCTTCGTATATATCCTCTATTTTCACACACACAGCAAAGGAAGATGAGCAAAGTGAGGGGATCCAGCTCTGTCACCACCCTCTCCTTCGGCCAGGTGTAGTGACAGGGTCCACCGTAACAACAGAGATCGGCATTCAACCCTCTATGCTTGCTTCCTCTGTGCAATCAAAGTTACTGTGTTTTCAGCTGTAAAGAACAGTAACAGAGACACTTGCACGTAGGAGATATAAATATTTTCATTTTGCTGTTTCAGGACTCTCTTTGCTCCAGGACCGTTACTGAGCCTTGGATGTGGGGTGGTGAGCGGTTTCATTGTGCATCACTCATTTGCATATCTTACTAGTATTATCATTATTATTTTAAATTTCATTGTAGTTCAGCTATTAAATTGTTCTTATCTCGACCCATGAGTCTCTTTTCCCTTTACCCCTTTAATTCTCTCCCCCATCTCTGAGATGGGAGGGTGAGCAAGCAGCTGTTTGGTGTTTTGCGCTAGCCGAGTGGGTTCAAACCACAACAGACTGCAGAACCGTAACGCTCCATAAGATGCTTCTCAAGAACCAGAAGAATCCAAACCTACTACTTTGCATATAAGCTATACACGATTTGTGAGATTTTCTTTGGCAAATGTTACAGCCCAGAACAACTAGCTGAGTTTCACTCTAAGCATCACCTGAAATGGAGCTAAGAGTCAAAATGAAACTTCAGGGTAAAAAGAGAAACCTCTGAGTTTTGCAACAAAGTCTTTGAAATGCCCCGTCAGAGCTTTGATAACAACTCCTTGCACACGAACCAGTGAGACTATATCTACAGGAGCTCTGTGAAGATGTGCATCTTGAAGGAAGGACGCCCGCAAGGACTACTTTCTACTTGGTTACTACCCAAGCCACTGACTGCAATCTTCTGATGGAAGATTAACCAGCTGTCAATCACTCCACAACAGACCCAATTGCTGTGGCAGCTCATGTGATGCTTCTGTTGCAATCCTCACACACATTTTGACCAGCTCTCCCTTTGCATGCTCTCTTGCAAGCTCCAGGCTCTGATCATCCCCACACCAACACAGTGGCCGGCAACTCCTCACCCTTACTAGTCCCAGCCCACATCTACTCAAGTGACGCAAGTGTGGGCTGATATTAAGAGAGTGTAAAACCTCAAATTAGAGGATGGCTGGCCTGAGCCTAGAATATTTCTACACTTTCCCTGAGAAAGGCAATTCTGCCAGCTCTTTGTTTTGCTGTGAGGCATGTGATAATTTGGCATCATCACCTAAGTTCTGAAATTTGCTGGAACAAAAGAAATGTCAAGCTTTCATTAAGAGGAAAAAAACAAAGTGTACAGTCTCAAGTCATAAACGCAGACTTGAAAATAGAGTCCATGAGCACCTGAGTGCAATTAGGAAGAATCTAACACAGTACTCATTAAGTATCTCAGTTGCTGGGTAGCTTATTTGTTCATTCTTATTATTTGATTAGATTTGATAAGTCAAATAGTTTGGAGTTTTATTTCTGCTGTGGTTCATCTTTTGCTTAACTGCTCTTTCACAGGCTTCCTGTACAACCCTAAGGAAATAATGCAGCCACCTTACACCTCAGTACACTATTTCTAAAAATAGGGTCTGATAATTTTTTTTCTTTCAACTGTGACTGCCCTATTTACCTAGTGTCATCTCTTCTAGGGCTAGAGATCATTCACATCATGCTGCTCAGAATGTCTCCAATATGAGCACCTAAGCAATACAAAAATCAACAAAATATCAACACATCAGAAATCTAATCTTCATTATCTCAAAAATGAATCTGTTCCTGGACAGGAACCAGAGCTCCAACACAAATGCTGCCCCATTAAAAGCTTGCCACGTATATGTTATCATCCACATATAAACAGAAAAGTTTTAGCTCACAGTCACCTCATAAAACTGATGTTTTGAGATATAATCAATACACAGAATGATCAGTCTCTTAACTGCTAATTTCTCTTACTGGTGCTTTTAGATGACGTGTTCCAGCAGTTGCGAGCACACATGGGCGGACATTCAGTCAGTCAACTGCCAAAAAGGTTCCTCCCATATTACAGGAAAAAATGAAGCATTTTGGGTTAAAAACAAGGGGGAAAAAACCACAAACAAAACCAACAACAAAGCAAAGTCTGGTTATTCCAGAGTACAGTTTCCCCTGGTACTTTGTGTTGCAATTATTTACATTTCCCCAGATACTCAAACTGATGCGGTCCAAAGTTTTGTTGTGGACTTTGTAGAACATGTTGTGTTTGTGCCAACTGGAGCACACTTAGCGTGTTATCAGCCTGAACGGTGGAACAGAAAATATATCAGATTTGCTACTAAAGGAAAAAAAAAAAACAACCCAAACCAAAAACAACCACCAACAAACAGTAATCTACACAAAATCATCTCATCTCAATCACCAAGTCAAAAAACCACAACAAAACGCAAAAACAAATTCAGGCACATTACAGGAAGTAAGTACAAGTTGCAACCACCTTGACATTTTGAGACTCTTTGGTCAGATGAACAGCACTGGTAACCAACACCTTCCAACTCTGCACCACCCAGCTTCTCAACAGCTTCAATGCGGGGGCTCAACAGTGAACACACGGTCCCATACTTTAGCCCAGAACGTAAAGAAACGTACTTGAAATCTGCAGTTAATGCTTCCTCATATTTTCCTAAATAATCTTTTCTCCACTCTTGCAGATACAAGATAGAACCACACAACTTGTCAATACGCCCCAGTTACATCTCCGCCAGGCTCGGCGGCTGCTGCCCTGCCCTGCCTGCCCCAGCTCCTGGCACAGCCGCACCCTGACAGCCACAGGACAAAATTACCCTGTCTGGTAAATGCAGCAGCACAGCGTCGTAAAAGGCAAGGTGGAGGTCCAGTCCTACCAACAGGACACTCCTCTTAATACTCACGCTTAATACAGCAGTATTTGTTACCTATCACCGCGTTACAAACGCTGCTCGGTGTGAGAATGACAACTGTCCTGTTGTGCTGGCAATGCCACACAGTCACCTGCGGGTTGTTTAACAAGGTAACGCTTTTAGGTAGGAGAACCCAAACGTGTACAGCAAACAGCTCTACTGCCTACAAATCCACAAAAAGCTCAACTGTGAACGGCCACCGATTATTTCAGAATTTTGTAAATACATCTAATACACAAGACATGTAATTACCTCAGCACACACTTCTTCCCCATGCTTATTTGATACTTATCCTTCGGCTGGACAGGCTAAAAACACATCTGTAGACAAGAAATGCCAGGATGCACTGCTTCACTATCAAGCCTAATAAGCATGAGCAGAAATCCAAAAGCAAAGAACACTGAAAATTCATAATGAATTTCCATTTTCTAACCATAGTCCTACAACTTCAATATTCACCCTATTGTTCATCTGAGTTCCATAGTTCCCCTGCTTCCCCATTTTAAATTATATTTACAGGAAAAACAAATCAATGCAAATTATTTTGAAAAACTAAGCAGCACACACTTTCAGATGTCCAAGAGCTGCTGAGTGCATGATTTATTGGAAGAAAGGTAGAAAGAAAATAAGGCCATACTGCCATACCATATAAATCACCTTCAATACGAATTAGATAAAAATACCCACACTGGTTTCTGTAACCCTGCTTCTATCCCATTCCGTATACGTATGGGATGAGTTCAGCTAGAGGTTTGTTACTAGCTTCTATCTAAATAAACCCACAAAAACCAAAACATAACAGTCAAAACTAGCACAAGCAACACAAGTCTACTGCTATGAACATAATGTAAAATGTAAATTTTTAAGGACTATTATTTTATATTTCCATTAAATAAATTGCCAACAACTAATAGATTTTCACAGCAACTCCGTATTTGGGAAATTACATGGAGCAAACATGCTGAGCCACCAGCCTTTTATATCCTCGTACCTTCTGAAACTCTGCATGCAGCTCAGATTTCTGGCTCAGATTGCACGAGGCGCAGAAGTACCTTGTTTTTCTTCTTCACCTCAGTGTTCACTTCCACACCTCAGCACGGGCCACCTCCTCTATACACCATTCCCAGAAGGCACCCAGAAGAGGCTGCAGGTCTCAAAAAACCCACGATCCAAAACAAGAGCTTAAGCACTTAAACAAAAACAAGAAACAAAAGAAGAGAAGCGGGGCGGAGGGGAAAAAAAAAAAAAAAAGGTGCAGTGGAATAAATCCAACCGTTGTAGCTTCTCGGCAGCTCAGCAAGCCCCTAGCAAGTGCCAGCAGTTTCAAAAGAGCTGTAATCTCTAAACTGTTATCAAGGTTTTATCACACTCGAGTTCTTATCTAAACCAAACAATCACTAGAACAGCAGCTGATAAGGCATCCTGACAAGGTAATTTCAGCAATTTAAATCTGCAGCTACAGCCATCATACACCGAGAATATTTTAACACTCTTTCCAGTTTAACCTCTAATCTCTCTTCCTCTGTTCTTTCCAAACAGGGGGCCAATTTTATTCCGGTACAGCCAGGCGCACTTCCTGCCATCGCCTGTGTTACAGGCAGGTGCCCTTTGAGCTCCCCGTGGTGCGTGTGGCCCATCCACCAACACGGGCTTGCTTCATCAACAGGATCATTATTTCCTCTCTGAATTCAAGTGGCCCTTTTCCCTGGCTTGACAAAGGTCCATCGTTAAAAGCAGTGACTACATGTGTCACAAGCAGCTGTGTGGGACAGGAGAGGGAAATCAAAGGCAGCAAACATGATGCAGGACCAGCCTTGGCCCTGGTGTAATGTGGTGTAACACAATAGAAATATTTTCTTTGTAGCTCTGGGGGATTTTCACCTAGAACATCTCACTCACGTGTCGCAAGGCAGGATTAGCTCAGGAGCCTTTTAGCTCAACATCTCTCCCAAAAATCATTAATTGGCCAGGAAACTCAGTATTGCTTTCTCCATTTTAGCTTGTAACGGACGTTTTATATCAGGCCAGGCTTCGATTTACATCTGAAAACACTTATTCATGCTGAATGTAGCTGGCAAGTGACATCCAAAACCAAAACAAAACCAGCTCCCTCATCTGGACAGAAGCATCAGTCGATCTGATGCAATTTCTTCTGGACACTAGACATGGCCTGGACATAAGTTCTAATTATTTCTCCCCTTATGCTGGAGCAGAAAAGCAATATTAAGCTACTAACACATTCCTGTGTCTTCAAATCTAAGCAGCAACTTGCCTGTATCACATAACGTTTACGTACACAGGACAGGGCAGAGCAGCTTTAGAACCACCCCAGTTTACCCTGGGCTTTCCTCAGCTCCTGGGAGGCCACGGAGCCCAGCACGGCTCTTGTGCAATTGCCCTGGGCACACCCAGCATCTGCAAGTGCATCAGGAACAGCAGCCAGAGCTACTAAAGTTACTTGAGTAACCAGAGGAAAGGTCCTGGAGCAAACTGCAACCAGGTCCCTTCCACGGTGCCATAACTGACTTCATCAGAGCTGTTGTCCTCATATGAACAGAAAGTGAACGGCGTGAACTACAGAAATTGCTCAATTCCCTCAGGCTGAACTTTCAAAAATCAGAAAGGGAATTGAAGATTTCTTGGCATATGCACACAGGGGAAAAAAAAAATAAAACAACTAACCAACCAGATGCTGGTAAAACCAAGAAATCTATTTACTAACGATGGAAAATTCCTTTACACCCTATTTCAAAAACTTTCTTCAATCAAAACTTAATGAATCAAGAGACAAAACAGATGCAAAACCCCATTTTCCTCTATAAATCATTGTGTCTGACATGTGAAACACAAACTAATTTGTTTAAATTACAAGACTTAAATGTGGTTATGGAAATAATAGAGCGCCTTCAGATTTTAATCAGAAAAAATACATCTTGAGTTCCAGAAAAATTACCCAGCTCAAGTAGGAACAGAAGATATAAACATAACATGGTACCCTTCGCTAGTCCAAAGAGCGATGAGTTATTTCCTGTCTCTTACAGAGTGAGGACTAGACATTTTTTCATTCCTGAATACCTCTGACTGGGACAGTATTGGGCCTCTGGCACCAGGGAAACCCACCAGAAGCTAATTGATTAACTGGGTTTGAAAATCCTGATGTGTTTGAATATTGGTCTAAAGGAGGCTACATAAAGATCCAGATAGCATGAGTGTCTAACACAAAGGAAGAACACAATTATCTAGTTCTAAAGAGACATGGGAGTTTATACCCAAATACACATCATCTTTGTGTTCCTCCTCCACGGCTTTTTTGGGTGATTACTGGGGCTGGACATGGTATTCAAACGGGTCTCTATCATATAATTTTTGCAAGGACTGTGCATTACCACTGGGTCCAACTGCTCTGCTGTTACTGTTCAACCCATTTCTTCAGCCAACCCCCGAGCGCACAGCACTGGCCTGTGAAAGCAGTTATGATCCATCCACTCAGCATTTAAGACACCCAATCCAACCTGCCATAAACTGTCACTTCAGGCATTTATGGCAGGCAGTAAACACATGCTTATCAGAGAACAACTGCACCCTGTGAGCCCAGCCAATGGAGCAGCATTTCTTATCAAATCAATGGCTTATCAGGGAACCTAACAAAAATAAAGGTTACACCATACGGTCTCCTCCTTTTTACCTCTGCTCTGCCAAGACGTATGACTTCAATTAAAGCTGCATTGCTCAGGCTTTGTAGACTTGCTTCTTCCTTGTCTGCCCTTGAAAGCAAAATCCTACCTTCAGAGCAAGGCCCATGGAAACAATTCCCTACAAAACCCTGCTGAACTTGACAAATCTCCCATCGACCCAGCTTTTGCCATCAGAGCCCCTCACTCGCACCCACCTGCACGAATCAATAGCCCGACATAGCAGCGTCTACCCTGCGCAAGCCCCCTGTGCATCTGCTCACGCGCAGTTTCCGGCACTTCAGCAACAAAACGAAGGTCAAGAGGCTCCACAAGCGACCACGTCGCACTTCTGTGTGGGGATATTTGCACAGCCACTGGAATCACATCTAAATTCTATCAACAGAGACCATTTCCACTGCTAGCGCCAGACGATGATTCGGTTAACCAAATTAACAAATGAAAACAAAAAAAAGAGTCATAAATTAGGAAATAACTCAAGATTCCCTTATGTCTACCTTTTATCAGGAGTTGTCTAAAAATATACATTGCTTGTATAAAGGGTTGCATGAACAAGAACATTTCTGAAGCACACAGAAGTAAGTATTATTGCTTGATCAATGCAATTATTAAAGCTCCCTTCAAAAGGCACATTTGTCCACACAAAATGAGTTATTCCTCCTCCTGCATTTGCTATGTACTGCACTGCAGCCCCACTCTCTCACTGGCAAAGTAACAAAAGCCCCTTCAGACAGAATAGGTTGGATCCTGTAATTTAAATGAACTTAATTAAGAATAATCTAATTAACTGTTGCTTAGCAGTTGATACTATTATTGGATCACCTTCCATCCAGAAGTTTACAGCAGTGGCACAGGAAAGCAACCACACAAACAGCAGCCAGATGGATTCTGAAAAGCGGGTTTCTTGTTTGATTATTCACACTGTTTTCTGAAACAATTGCTATTAAATTAAATGCAACTGTATTTACAATCATACAAGTTTAAAAAGATCAGAAGACTTTCAGGTGCTGAGCTGCTGACAGTTGGCGAGCTGTATTTTACGCTACGCAAAGTCTTCTCTTCCAGGGAATGGGATGGTGAAGAGCTACTCAACACAAGCAATTGAACGTCTTGTTTTTTTTATTCAGGTCAGGTTTTTCAGATTACAAAGCAGCTGCCAGTACTATCACAGGACTAGCCAAATAATTACTTTTTAAAAATTCAATAGAAGCAGCCAAACTGCTCACTCACCATTTTAAACTACAGTCCTGGTCAATCTGTGCTTCTGATCTTGACATGTGAAAGTTCCTTCTAACACACCTACCTCATCAGATATAAATTAACCTGAAAAATTAAATTACCCTGTAAAGTGGGCTGTTATTTCTTTCTACTTTGGATACGATCTAAGAATAAAACATTTGGGCTCTATAACCTGCTGCTGACAACAGTTTACTTTGCTGAGCTGTATGGTCTGGAACAAGAAACATTAATTTGTACTTACAGACAGAAATTGGTTTTAATCAGTATTATCCAAACTGCTGCAGTGATATTTGCCAGCTTTTGAAAGCATAACACTCACTTCTCTCTGTGCCATCAAAGGTAATAATATAGGCAATATTTTTTTTACAAACTGAGAAGACATCTTCCTACTACTCTGCTGCCACACAGCCAAGCACACGCTCTTCTGCAGAGCTCTGCTAAGCCCAAGTGCAGCTTGGCCACTGCTGCTCACAGTTCGCAAAGCTTCACTATCCATGGAAATGATTCCAAATTGAGGCAGGATACGAAGTTAAAGAATTTCAGACAAGGAGCCTTTTCCAGTTCCATTTAATACACTGAATTAAGCTGCTAAGAGAGCCACGTATTGAGCTCTTTCAGGGCATTTCTCCTCGTAAACAAGTCCTAAAAATCTAGGGGCTGCTGGAAACACGGCACGGGATATCAGCACTGCCCTGAGGAGCATCCTGGCACCTTGGCTCCTGGTTCCTGCCTGTGCCGCAGCCTGAGGTCCTCCTCCCATGACTAGAAATGGTCTCACTCTAGAACTTTCCTACTTATCAGCTTTTTCAGTAAGATTTTTAAAAATCTCATCTATTCTTTCAATACTGTTGAAGTGTCTTTGCTGAGAAAAAAAAATGAAAGCAGCTCAAATTTTTTATTATTATTTTCTAAATCATTGCCATATAAATCTGTACTGTCTTCATGGATTACTCATGTATCCTGTTGTTACCAAGCCAGGTTAAATTTAGTTCTCCTGTAATGCATTTACAACTCAGTGAACTCGAACTCAAACACAAACCCTCCTTGATAAGCAAGCAATAAAACCCCGTCCTTTATTGCCACCAAGGTAATTCATACTTTAATATCTCTATTATTTCAGTACTAAGATTATTTTACTGCAGCAAATTGAATTCCTCATGAAGGAAATAAAAGAAAATGTGTGAGAAATGCTGAAGCAAAACTCAGATTCTGAGAGAGACTAGAGAAGAAAAAATTTCAGAGAAACTGAAATTTGTATTGATATTACAAGAAAAGGTAGCTTACAATAACATTATTTCTCACAAAGTTGATGGGATAATTTGAAGAATGTCAAGATTAAGCATTTCTATACTGCACTTCATCCAAGACTATAAGAGAATAAGCATTAAACAGCTCCCTTCACAGTCACCTCAAGGACAGCATTCCCAGCTTCCAGCAAACCAACCTGCAGTAAGCAAAATGCTCCAAGTCAGACTCTAAGGTCTTATTTCTGACTCACATTTTCTCACTAGGGCAAAATGCTTCCCTTTCCAAAGCCTGGAACTGATTTGCAAATTATTCTTTTAGTAGCTCTGAAAAAAACTGGAAATGGGTTGAAAGATCATATGTAGCCCTGAGAATTCCCCCCATTTGTGCAAAGATTTAGAAGGCAAGTTAACCATCTGCTGTATGCTGGAACAGCTGAGAATCAGAACTCCTGATCCCATTTGTGATCTTAATGCTGCAGGCTCCCAAAATGTTTTCATTAACACAAATTTTGTATTCAGAGAATCACCCCCACCACAATCATCATCCCCCACTCAATGCTTTGTACTGTACAAGATTCTTGATCAATACTAATATGACTCACAAATTGGTAGAGGATTTGGAAATACGGTTTGTATTTTATTCCTCTGGAAGCCTCTAAGACCTTAATTATAGGGAGGCTGATTTTTTTTTTTTTTCCAAAGAGGAGAACGTCAGTTCATTTCTATTCACTAGTCAATGTAACATAACAGATATTTCAGTAACACAGGTTACTACGCTTTAAGAGGAGCCTGGAATACAGATGAAGCAGCTCAACATGAGCTACGGCCAAACCCTTTCCGCTCCTGGCAGGTATCGCACAGCTGCGGAGTGGCTCACGTGAAGCGAGCTGCTCTCCAGTTCACAGCAGACAGATGTCCCATGTCAAAAGCCCCACCACCACCATCAGTACTGCCCGATGGCTGTGTCGGGAGGTCAAGCAGAGAACAGTCCATTGAGAGCCCGTGAGCGCAGGGAGAGGGAGGCAGGGGCTCATTTGTTACTGGTATCAATACCACCAGACAGTGTACCCACCTCTGCAGAGCGCATCCTTCCCTGAGAAGACCCAAGACTACAATTTAAAGAGGCAACTTAACATGGGTAAACCTGTGCAGCAAAGAATCCTGTCATTTTGTTAACTTCATTGAACCTGGCTTTTCTGGTTTTTTTTAGTTGAAGGTCCAGAAGGAGAGGAGAAGGGAAGGCAGAGGAATCCCAGCTGAGCTGGTGGCGTGGCTCCACAGGCAGAGAGGGAATTTGGAAAGACCGCAAAGGAAACTGAAGCAGCATCTGTTTTGAGGAGGAAGGCTCCCCTATGCACTGAAAAGCAGATAAAACATGAGATACAACACTGGCTTGGTGCTCAGTAATGGCTGGGACACTCGGGAAAGAAAAACAGGGCTGACGTTTGCACTCAGCAGATGCCAGATGAGAAAGATAGACTTAATCAATGTTGTTAAAAAATTAAGCACCTTTTTCCTACGTATAGCATTACAGTGCAGAATGGCCCATCGGAGGATGAGTCTGTTGTCTCTGAGTACTTCAAGCTTCTCCTCCAGATGGAGATCTGCCATATGCAAGAACCAGGCTTTAAGCAATTAGAGGAGTTTCCAGTGTGTTTTCATTTTCCAGTAAGATAACTAGAGAGTGGTTTCACAGTAACACAAGGATTGAAAACAGAATTAAGATCTCCACTGAGTACAGCACGGTGTTGTAAATGACTACCACCCTCACCAAAAACAAAGAAAGTTGGAAAATAAGGAAAAGAATAAGAAAAAAAAATAATTAAAGTACTTCTACCTCCCATCGCACCACCAAAGCAAAATCAACCAGCCAAAACATCCTGGCTCACACAAGAGAGAAACTAAAGAGGAAGGCAGGACCAGAACCATTTCCCCATCTTCAGCTACACGCAGCCACAATCCACCAGGCTGGTTTTCACTGGCTGCCGCAGAAAGTCCACCTTGCCCAGACATAGTGTGGCTGAAGTTCCCACAACACCAGAGTCCATGGCTATCTGGGCTAACATAACCCTGCACTGGCCACTAGACTTCACTACAAGGAGAAAAAGAAATAATCAAAGCTACAGAGATTAGAAAAAAAAAAAAGAAAAACATAAAAATTGGTCAAGTAAAAGCTACGGTACAGGACAGTTATAGTGACAGGTTAATTATTAACACTGAGGACTTACCATCCCCTAAATCTTTAAAAATGTTTAACTGGCAGTTAGAGCCACAGTAAGGAAAGTATGTGGTTGAATCTTCTTTACATTTTGCAGAGGAGGAAACTGAGGTCAGGAATGAGCTCTTAAAGCCACAGAAGGCGGCACAGCAACCTGAATAAAGCACAGCTGGCTGCTAATCCCGCCTGTTAGATTTAAAGTCCTCTCCTTTGGTTTATTCTCTTATAAACCTTGATCAGGAAATTTTAAGCAGCAGCATTCTTATTTGTGAAACAAAAAGCACTTGCCGCAAGGGACAAAAAAAGAATGACCTTTGACATTTTTGAAAGCTCAACAAATAACTATAGGAAGCAAAATTGTATCATGCAGCAATAAACCGTAAATTATTTTATGATATGAGAGGTTGTTTTATCTAGAACTATAACTATTAAGGAGAGTGATAAAGAGATAAGGAAGGTAAAGACTCAGGGACTTTTCAGTCTTGTATCTTATCACTTCTAGTGTAATATTAACCAGCTTGATTCACAATATTCCAGTCATTTTGTGATCTTTCCACAGTTGAAAACAATTAGCAAATGCGAAGTATCCAGAACTTTGTTCAGTT
Source organism: Syrrhaptes paradoxus (assembly GCA_013400615.1). Taxonomy (NCBI): domain Eukaryota; kingdom Metazoa; phylum Chordata; class Aves; order Pterocliformes; family Pteroclidae; genus Syrrhaptes; species Syrrhaptes paradoxus. The sequence goes on from VZTO01015263.1 coordinate 140,927, forward strand.
GAGCCACTAAAACAATGCAGTCTTGGGTTTGATCACGCATTCAAGCTACAGTAGCACCAATGCAGAGACTACGTTAATCCTGTAGATTTTTTTGTTTGTTTGTTAAAACCAGGTGAACTTTGTTTTGATTTTACTCTGAAAATGAGAGTATAAACTTTTACTATTCCTCCATACTCAACAAACTTTTTACTCCCCTTGGCAAAGATTCGTAAATGCTTTCTAATACCTTGCTTTGACATCTCTCTAACCAATTATGCGAGGTTTTCCAACAGGCATTGATTCATGTTAGAAGTCTACAAGAATAGTCACATTAATAAAGCTGATTGTGTCTCTCATCACAGAAATTATTTAATGATGGAGGTGCTGTCATGCACATTCACCTGTACCCAAAGAAAATTGATTTACCAGCTAGACCACCCACCCACTGTTAAATCTTTTATTTAGCTTGTGTCATTATTGATTTTAATTGAAGAAGTCATGATTTGTCATAGCTTGTGCTGCCTGAAAACTAAAACCTCTTTAATGTGCCGTTAAAATTGCAGGTGGTTTTGTCCACAAACTGTGGAAGAGTATTGCTCAGCTAAATCCTCCCATCACAAACCTGCAATCACACATCGCAGCCTATGATTGTTTTGGCTCTTGTAAGCTGCCGCAGTTGGATAAGGCAGCTCCAAGCAGAATACTGGGGCTTGCTGGCTGGAGATATATTTATTTTATTAAATGTAATTTATCCTCCTCTCCTCTAAATCCCCTATCCTGCCAAGATTTATTCATATCAATAATCTCTCAACTTCAAGAGGTTAATGAGTATAAAATACTGGTGTGTGCTGCAACCTTAGGGACATAATTTCACATATACTTCAACACGACACAAGCCAACACAGTGGCCAGAAGTGGGGCCCCTTCCTCCCCCAGGTCACTGCTGCTCCTGTACCCCAGCAAGTGCTGGTGCACATCAGGAAACCAGTGTGGCTAAAAACAAACTCCCCAAAAATGAAAAAAGAAAAAAAAAAACAAACCACCAACAGATCTTAACCCTCTGCCATCCTGCCACAAGGGAGCAGCAGGCATTAGGACACAAGCCAGCGGGAAAGAGGCCGGAGTGCCGCAGTGCCTCTTTGCAGTGGTGCCAGCTCAGAGCCTGGATAAAACCTCGCTCCAAACATATACGCAATAGCTGAGCCCCATACAGCTTTAAGGAGCAAACTCTTTCTAGAGGTGGTAATTTCTTTCCAACAGAGCAGGAATGTGATTTTCTCTGATGACAAGAGTGCCACGTTAAAGAAAAAGGCCAGGCAAAAAAGCACAACCCACACTTGCACGTTCTCCTCCCTTCTAAGAGAGCTGTCTTCAGCCATTTCCCGTACTGATCGCTACTGGCCTGATCCTCGCTGGTGCTGTCCAAAGTGAGGTGTTTCATCACATGCTCATGTTGCAAACAACATTCAAAAGCTTTTCTTTTTGTTGCAACATTGAACCAAAACAAACTTTGAAATCTCAGGAGGTGCAACAAACAGATTTGTCATTCTCCAGCCAGCTTTAATCCTCACACCACAGGAGCCCGAAAGCAGAGCCAGAGACATGTTCCGCTCAGGACGGCATGAGATGTATTTCAGGCATGTTCTTGGACGCTCACCATCCAGTTCCTCCCCAGATTGTGCCACCAAGAGCCTCTAACACGAGGAGGGGGGTAAGGCCTCAAAAACTTGTTAATTTCTCAAGAGAAAATAATATCTTTGTTTTCCCCACTGGAGGGTGGATGTGGAAAAACAATCCAGGAGGGTGGTTTGCAGCCATCACCACCCTATACCAAGGCACAGCAAAGAGCACCAACATTTCCCACCCCCAGGGTTCACCTTAACCCCTACAAGCCTGAGCAATTTTCCCATTTCTCTTACTGCATCTGCTCGGTGAAGTTACACTGCCTATCATTACAGCAACTACATACACAGAGGGAGAGATAGATACATTACCTCATTGGATACAGAACAGATATTTTCTAAAAAACATTTTTAATACAGCTGGAGAGCACACAGGGAGATGAGAATCAACCCGCTCCAGTGCTGCTGCTCTCCCAGCTGACTCACTGCTACCTTTAGCTCTGCCCAGTAATAGCAATTATATCTATTTCTCTTTCTCCCTCGTGGTATAAATATTAACTTGAACCCCAAAGCCTGGTCAGATTGGAGTTGCAATTACGTAACTTTTCATTTGACACACACACACTTCATCAAAGACGGGTTTTTCCTCTTGAAAACAGACCTACCTGCTCCGTGTGTTGGGGAAATCCAGAACCCTGCCACCTTTGATCAGCTACATAACACCTGCATCTGTTTCAGAAAAACAATTATCTGCCAGAGATTTCAATGAGCTACCGCCAGGACACTCCTCTGAATGACCAGGAGGCCGGGGAGGCAGTAACCCTGAAAAGCTCCGTCAGCTCCGAACAGAACGCTCCCTGGAGCAAGTGGCTGTACATAAGAGGGTAAGAGATATTCTCCAGCTCAGAAAGAAACAAGGGAAAACTGGAAGAGTCCCTAAGCTTTCTAAAATGTAAAAAAGGGCTCCAGCTCTAAAGATTTGAAAGATGGAAATCTCACAGCAGCCAGATGGTGTTTCTGCACTTACTGGGGCCTAGAAGAGCCACCTGAGCTGGAGGGCAAAGACAAACAAGCAGTTGTAATCACACAACTTACCAGCACCTGGTAGATAATAAATACTACCACTTAACAGACTAAGTTGCATTTGGCTGGAGAGCCTCAGCAAAAGGTAGCTGAGCAGCTCTGAGAATCAAACAGCAGCTCAGGACAGTGCCCTTCTATATTATTTTCCATTATCTTTGATGATCATACACACATCCTCTGAAAACCACCGAAGTTAAGGATTTGGTCAGGAATCTTCTATTTAAGAAATGTGACCAGTTCAGGAGAGGAAATGAATATTTACCAAATGCCTGTAAAGCCCCTAGCTCAGTTTTCTGAGCCCTTGTGGCATGAATACTACCCAGTATCAGAGCCTGTATGATGTCCTGCTTTTTCATCACTCAGTACAATCCACAGTAACCGGGAACAGAAATAAAAATGGAAGCGGAGAGGGGAAAAGCTGGGAATTAAGGGTTGTATAGGAGCAAGCTGCACTAGCAGGAGACAGCAACAGGCACGTAATCCAACACAAAGAATATGAGGGTATAGGAGATTTCCTTCTCCTCTTCTCTCCTTTCCATAGCATGTACCCCTGTCACCACCTCCCCAGTTGCTTCTTCCCTCCCCAAACTTCATGGACCAAGCCCATGGGCCATTCCAGTGTGATACAGGACACCACTGCATCCAGACTTTTCAGAGGAACTGGCTCTGCTCTTGCACAGATGTTCCAAGGTGCTGAAGTCACATCTACACACAGAAAAACCCAGCAGGAGACCCGAAGGTGTGAACTTTCCTAATACACCAATGTGCCTCTCCACTGACCCAGCAGCAGCTCTCTTAAGGGTCAGGCTTCAGCTTCATTCTCTCTGCCGAGTAATTCACTGGGTTCTCAGTTAGGATTGCCAAGTGAAAAATGGAGCCAATGTGTGCAGATGCTGGCACTCAGGGAGCTGGACCGCATCCACCAGCTCATTTTGTGCAGTCACTGCACAGCTGTCAGACGGAACAGCTATGGTCATTACCAAGCAGGGAAAGAATGGAGCTAGGTACCTACACAAATGTCTGTATTTTATAATCAACTTTCTGAGCCGCATGTTTGATTTTACTCCACAAAATCATTCAGAGATGCTCTAGCGTGGAAATAGAAATTAGCAAATTTGAGATATTACTTTGCAGGACTCACTTTTCACACACGTTATTTACCTACATAAGAATATACCCAGCGAAACGATACTGGAGCTTCCCCTAACCCTATTCACAACAGGAGAGTAAGTAACCCGGGAGTATGAATGAACACTTGTTTATCCACACTTGTCTTAGCTATGAATTCATCTGTCTCTAATTCATCCTCTCCAAAGCTAACATTAAGAACAGTTCTGACCTTTAGTCCAAAGAGTGGGACAATGATGCACTGGGATACTGGGAGCAGAAACAAGGACCCAACCTGCATGTTTGATTAAAATGTGGGAACGTGGGTTTCTTGCAGTAAAACATCAGCTCACAAGTGCTTTACATTGTCAGTTTATCTCCATCCATCAGCTATGCTGAATCCAGAGAACATGCAATACAGTTGGAAGGCTTTTCATTTTTTGATTCATACTGATATCAAGAAACCCATAGCATCCCCTCGCTGTCTCTCACCTGTGCAGCACATTTTCTCGTTATACCAGAAATCATTTCCCTTGTTAGATACGGCTTGAAATAGCCCTGTATGCTCCTAATTCAGAGATACGTTTTCTCTGGGTTTCTATATGCTCACAACTGGCAACAACTATTGATTCCTGCAAACATTCTCCTTTTCTTTACTACTACTTAAACAAATGTAGAAAAATCCTAGACAGCATTTGTCAAAAAACAGGCTGGTAAAACCAGAAGCTATCTTATCTCAGTGCTGTGTGGAGTATGTACTCTCAGGGAACAACTCCATCTAAAGACGATAACTGCAAGAGAATTATTAATGCAGAAAGCATTTCAAAGCAAACACAGAGATTTCCATACAAGTGCTAATCTTTTAAATAACCTCCCTCCCATTGCACAGTTTGACAAAAGGTGATTTTCCGTCAGCAAAGAACGAAGTGTCAGCATTGCAGGGGTAACTGGGCTGATGTTTTACATTTGCCTCCCTATACTGATGGACCAGGACTATACAAGATAAAAATACATGGATAGTTCCAAGAACATCTAAATAGGTATTTTTAAAGTCATATGCATGTATATACATATAAATCATACACACACAAGCAGTATTTATGGTTATTTCAACAATTTGAAAGAAAAATCAAAATAGGGAAACAGATAACTTTTTTTCTACATCCTATATTTGCTATTTGTAGGACATCAGAGTAAAATATTGTTAAAAAATGTACTTAAGTGTTACTAGAAGAAAATAAGGAACAAATTTACATTCACCAAATCTATACAATTAGCCAGCTGAGGATTGTATTCATTTAGGCTTCCATGAGGTATACTGGACAAATAACTACTAAGAGAGTGACTGACATCAAACTCAATTTATCTGGACAGCACGTTCCTCAATCAATGAAAAGGGAAGGCAAGATAGCACTATGAAAAATTTTCAGAAAAAGATCTGGAAGTACTGAATTTTCACTCATTTCACTCCTATCCACCACAAAAGCAAAATCACCAAAGCCCAGTGGTGATGCACTGAGGCAAACAACTCGTCCTCACTGAGGCAGCCGTGTCCAGGAGCTCGATGGCATCACACATACCTTCATCCTGATCTCAGAAGTCCCCCCCGGCCTGTGCAGAGGCCTGAGCTCTGCTGCAGGTGAAACCGCAGTGGCTGGTTTCAGGTTAGGAAATAACCACATGGCAAACCAAGCTGGAATTTGCAACATACGCAAGGATAAGAGAAGCCGGGAGGGGCTCCTCCCTCCTTCACCCATACGCAGGTTTCCTGGTGCTCATGCAGAGCCCCAGTCCAATGAAACCCACTTTCATGGGGACCAGGTCCTGCTGTGTAATCATCTGCTGCAGAGGAACTCTGCCAGGTGGCACGAGCTCCAGCTGGACCTGATCTTCACTGGGAAAGCTGAAGCATCAGCTCCGATGTCTCTGCCCTTGAACATGCTGGTGAACCTACACTGCAGGCTTTTCTATACATAGGGTTCCTTACGGGAAGTAAATATAGGATCTCTCTCTATCCCTCAGACGCTTATTTACATTTCATTTTTAACATGTCTACCAGACTTTCCCCACCTAGCTTCAGACAGACGACTTAGGAGCTACTGTACAATAGAAAATTAAAAAAAAAACCAAACACATGAATGCAGCAAGCAAATTCCCCATAGAAAAACCAAGATAGAAATAAGCAGGGTGCCATCTACTCTCAGAAATACCACTGACTCACTAGGATATTGCCTCACAGACGTGCAGCTCACCTCTTCTCTCCTAGGACTCCCCACCCAGCCTGTTTGCAAAGGCCCACAGCCAGATGCAGGGCACAGCCTCACCCGCACCTGGGCATGGCTGTGATCCAGCCTTACTTAAAAACAAACAACATCAAAAAACCCATTGCGACAGGACAGAAGATTACAGGGAGCTGCTAGTTAAAGAGCAGCGTGCTTATTTTATTTATTTATGTAAGTCCAACACAAATGCAGCAGAAGCTTAAGGACAAGACAGTTGAGACAAAATGACTCTGCACACATTTAAAAAACCTTATGAACTCTCTTTCTTTCTATGCAATCAGGCTAATTACACTGATGTAGAAGTCTAATTACACCTCTGCATTAGCTACCAGTGAAGTGTTTCTTGGGTTATTCCTGAGCAGCCTACAATTAAATGAGCCTCATCCATTAAGTGACACTTTGTGTGTGTAGTCTTACTGCTCCAATTATGTACCTCAAATCAACCCCTGAAAATCCTCCTTGCTGCCAAAGATATCCCTGTGAAAAATGAACGGTATCGGAGGTGGCTTGAAAAACACTGCTGACATCAAAAACAAATGCTGTTATGCAAAGCCCTGCGTTTTATTTAAATTTGTGCTGCTTGAGATGCAAACCAGACTCATTTCACTACACGGCTGTGCTATTCATTTATTAACTATTCTGCATGAAATCCATTTCTAAATGATTTCACTAAAGTTCATAAGCCATTTTAAAACTCAAACTGATGAAAAAGGAAATGATCCAGCAGTTACAAACCTTGAACTGATGGAGCTGATGGAAATAATTTTATTTCTCCATTTAAACAGCATATGAAATTGGATTCAATCCCAAAATCATTACATGCTCTTTTTAATTAAAACTTATGGACGCTGTGGAAAGCAGTTATACTTTCAGAAAGAAGGAACTCATCTGAGTTTACTGCTGTAGTAGCCTACGACTAACATTTGGCAGTAGCCAACAAACGAGGCAAAGAGAACAAGGCTGCCACATCTGCACTTTGGTGGTACACGCTTTAATATCCAAAACCCGCTATTAACAAGCACTTTGACTTCAGCTGGCAATAGCTAGGCTTCCTCCTCTATTTTCTAGGCATCAATAGCTCAATGTAAACAAGAAAAATAGGCAACAATTTCCTTAGTGTCATCAGCTCCCACCTCTTAATACGCTACCTGCAAATAACACTGACATTAAAGAGTCTTTGCAGGGTGGGTGAATTATTTCTAAAAAATATGTTGATTTTTGTTTTTTTTAATTTATGGGTTTTTAAAACAAATAATTTAATTTCTCTGCTGTGCACTGAGCTTCAGCTGAGAGTAGGGTTGTTCTGTGCAACTCAGGAGGAAAGATTCATCAACCAAAAAACAACAAAAGACTCAGGCACATACCCCTTTTTAAGCAACTATGCCGTATGCAAATTAAATCCAACCGAAGATATCACTACAATGTTCATGAAACCCTAAGTGCTGAAAAAAATAAGTGTCAAGGGAGTTTAAAAGCATATTTTGAAACCACGGTATGCTATTACAGAAAACATCTTATGACTACCACAGCCACCTTCGCCAACAGACTTTGCAGAGTACAGAAACTTTTGCCATCTGCGGTATTACTGAATAGGCACGTTCTCATCGGTCTATTAAAAAAGACAGAAGTTTTCCTTGCTTGAGAATAATAAGACAGCTGTTTAAAATCTTACCATGCTTTCAGAAATAGAGAATCTTTCAAGACTTCGTTTCTTCAAGTGACTTCTGACTCATCTATGAATGAGCAGCTGCCTGTAGACCAGAGCCAGTGCTGCCAGTTCCCTTTTGCAGGATACTCTGTATCTGAATCCACATGGACCAGATTTAAATGATCTTGATCTTTCATTAGCACTTAACTTTTTACAGTATCAGTAGTCCCACTGAAATTATCGCCTCAAAGTTAAACAGTAGAGTGACTTCTGCAAGAGTTCAGCATTACATGAAAAGCTTCAATTGACAGGAGTGCTGGCGTGCTGCCAGCAACAGAGGGACTTTCCTTAAACTCTTGGTTTCACTTAACATCCACTGAAGACTCCATTCCTGTCAACTCTGAAGAGTGTAGGGTCATGCACCCGTATCAAGATGCAAAAAGAGGGCCTCTCATGAGATACTCATAGCTCCCTTCCTTCTTACATATGCTGAATGACTGTATTTGAAACTTTCAGAGTGAATGTAATGGATATAGTAAATCCCAGAAATTATATAAAATTCCTTGTGTAACCCAGGACCTCCGTGATATCATTATAATGGGAAGATTATTATAAGATCAAAATCAGGGAGCTGCCTGGGGTAAAATAAAGATGACAACTCTGCAAACTGCTCCAACTATTCTTTGAGGCTTTCCAACTACAGAATACACGACAATAATGTTCCATCTACATCTAGTTTTGCATCTTCCTATGCTTCATTAATCTGCTTTCTTTATAAAACATTCTAAGCCGTGCTGTTCCATAATGCTACTTCACCTTATAATGGTGCAACTTACCTTGTAAAACCCCCGAGAAGAAAGATCAGCATTTGAGTAATTTCTTCATTCTAATGCAGCACAAAATGATCCAAAACAAACACCAGCAAATTTGCATTTCAGCATGACAGCAGTGATCTCAACAGCGGTAGCACACCGAGCATGAACAATGAGGTTTGTTTTCAGGCTTGGACAAGTATTCCAAATCCCCTCTGCAAAATGACAACTTCACAGTAACTTTGCTTTTAGGACAAAATCTCCATAAAATGTGCAACCTGGGTACAAATGCCAAGTGGGAAACTGCAGGATTCTTTTTTCTCTTCCCTGCTTGACCTTATTATCTGCCCAGAGCCCACTTAGCAGCTCAGTCTAACCACTGAAACCTCACAAATTAACAGCACTTACAAGAGTGCATGAACTATAAGTCACCTGGGGCAACCTTCCAACGAAGAGGAGCTGCCATACGAAGTCTCATGGTGGAGCTTGAAATGAGGTTATTCTAACGGCACGGAAAAAACCTCCCACAGAAAGCTCTTCCCAATTCTTAGGAGCACCAATTTAAAATAAAGTTATTAGCATTAAAATTAAGTGAGAGAACAAGTCTAGTACAGCATAGTAATAGGTTTCTTGAGCTCAGGTTTCTGTTCAATAACCAGCAGCTTTAGAAGGGTTTAAGCATCTTGTTTTAACTGTGCCGTGACAGCGAGGATCCTGCTGGAGGAGGTGTGCTTAAGCACTTCACCAGTGTGCTATAGGTCCAAGGCAGCAGCTTTCTCCTCCCGACGGGAATGCTCTGCAAATCACAGAGCTGCTAATCCTTGAATGTTTGCAAATACCAGTTCAATCAGCAGGAGATCAAATCACCAGCTGGACTGGTTCTCACCAGGACTTCACATTCAACAGCAAACAAGCCCCTACAGCCAGGCAAGGTCAACATCGGAGATGCTCACCAGTACAGATATCAATAGATAAAATGGGACTCTAGGAACACTGTGGCTCAGGTTATGCTTAGAAACCAACTTGAGATAAGTTTCTCCATCAGTTTCATGCTCAAACATGTTTAAACTTAGTGTTATTTTTGCTGTTTTCTTCATTTCACTTTCCAGGATTGTGGTGGTAAATGATCACCACTCCTCCCAAACGTGAGGCTTTCTACCCATGATAGCTCCAGGGCACTGTCACAAACTCTGTTCCACTGACACTGTTTCTATGATCAGCCTTCACCCAGATGACTTGATGGGACACCTCTGATGTTCATCAGGTGCTTCAGGTCTCAAAGGGCAGTATGCTTGATGAGGGATAGGCTGGGGAGCAGAACTAGGACCAGCAGGCATGAACTCAGGGCAGCTGGAGGACACGAGGGAGACACATAGTCAGACATGTGGACAGGGACAGAGCAGCGAGTCTGCAAACAGAAATGCAGCTTAGTAGGAGACCTGTGGTGTGCTTTGCAAGACCTTCTGCTCATTTTTGAATGTCCAAACCAAAAAGATCTTCATCATAGACTTCCTGATGCTATCTCACCATCTCAATGTCAAACCAAGCAATCAAACATTTCCGTCTCCCTTCCCTCTGCCTACCCACCCTCATGTTTTGCCGCAAACACATCCTAGGGTAACAGCTCCTGAGGAGGAGCGGGAAAGCACTGGTATTTGCAATGCTCTATCGCAAGCAAAACCTGTTATTTCACCATAAGAGGAAATTCCTAACATTTAACTTCCTCTCAAAGTTTATTTTTAATGACCAAACGGTATTAAACTCCAGATACACAGCAGGACCTCTTATCAGAAAAAAACCTTTTGAAAAGACTTATGACCAAAACAATGAAGACCACTGTATGAATTTTTGTTTTCCTTTTTTCTGTATTTCACTAGTATTTTTAAAAGTTCCATAGTTTCGTTTTTGTTTTTTTTTTAAACTAACCAGACACACCAAGAGCATATGGCATTCCGTTCTATCAGGATGGCTTCATTTAAACAGAAACTGGAAAGAGGAGAAGTATTGGAAGGAAGAGACAAGAAAATTTGACCTCAGCAAGTGCACACACTGAAGCTGCAGACAGCCCTCGCTTCCCTGGCGAGGGGCAGAGACAGCAGCACATCCCGCTTTAGCTTTTAGGATTTTTAAGAAAACATTAAACTTACTCTGTGGGGGAATCCCATGCTGAAATTCTGACAAAAGAGCAACGAAGTGTGGCTTTGTGTTCTGTTACTTTCAACACAAAGAGACAAGCAGTTGTTTTTCCATGCAGAAATATGGGAGGAAGGTGCAAAGATGAGAAATAGAAGACGAACAACTGCCTTCAGGGACTGTTTATGCAGAGGGTATTTTGTTTCATATATTTAGAAATCACCAACATGAGGAACAACAGAAAGGGAACACCCTGCATCACGTACAGCCCCCCCAGCTTGCTAATGAGACAAATTAACAAGAGGAGTCATTTTACAGATCTCGCTTCACACATCAGACTCATGCTGGGATTGCAAGGCAGTTCTCGCAGCTGGGTTTCCTTTGATGTCAACTAAACGCGTACTCTGCACGAATGGATCAATCCCTTGAAATGTATCCCCTTTCACTAAGGTGTTGGAAGGCAATGTGCTTCTTTTCCAGATGAGGAGACTGCAGGAAACAAATCTGTTTTTTAAAAAAACCTTTCAATTGTGCATGTTCTCATCACCAGGTGCAGATCTCCACTTTGATGCCCGTGTTGCGATTAAAAGCATTCCCTCTACCTTGTCCAGGAAGCTCCGGTGTGCATTAAGAAACCAAGTTCTGCTGCAGTATAGAAACATCAGCAGCCTCTGCACGCAGTTTGTACAAAGCCATTTCTCTCCATCATCTCTGCTTTGCTCTCTCCTGATGCAAGGCCACCCACCCAAGCACACACCTAGTTAACCCCCAGTTGAGGGCACTAAGCTGCCCAAGCTCTGCTGTTTGCTGGGAGGGACGAGAACTGGGAGGTGAGGCTGGGATGGCCCCTCCGGCACTGCCAGCTGCTGTGCTTTGCCCTTGTCCAGGCGGACGTGACTCATCTATTGTGCGTGCACCAACACCTATACAGAAAGTTTCCACAAGAGAAGAGGAAGAGGACATGTGGTCCCAGGACACCATGCTGGAGAGCTGCCTTTTTTCAGCAGCCCAGCGCAAGCTTCTCCATTACAAGGTTACCATATCCTGGCTCTGAACTGAGTAACAAATCCCTCTGAAAATGTTATTGTCACTCTTCCTTCCAAAAGCACCGAATACTACTTAGAAATAAGCATTATATTATTACAATACGGTTTTGTTTTTTTTAATTTCACTTTTCTGATTCATGTTCACTACCTGTAAGGAACAGCTTGAACCTCTAAATTCTATGTCTAAATTCTATGTTAGAAGTAAAAATATCCTCTGGGAAACATGCATGGAGAGGCAGGAAGAAACTGCAGTGGATTAAAGGTAACTACTAAAAAGTCACTTAAATTCCCCACTTCTGAAGGAAACCAATTACAGAAATCCCACATTCAGGGCTTTTAACTCGTGTTTTGTCTTCAGTACATTTCTCTATTCCTACAACTCCTAAAAGGACACATCATGAATTTCTGAATCCAAAAGTCCTTGACAGCATTCAGTGTCAACAGAGGCAGCGATCACAGTCAACATCCAGTAACTCAGAAATGCCATTAACAGCATGTCTATAAAGTAAACACTTCCTGTACAATTCCCGTTTGACTCAAGTCCACCATCTCACCAAGCACACCGTGCCCTCCAACAGTTAACAGGACCTTTCACTGTCAGCAGGTTTCAAAGAGAACAGCTCTCTACACTGAACAGAGGCATTTCACACAGTTCAGAACTACCATTTCTAGCTGTAAATAGAAACAGACAGAAATCACCCTGTCAATCCAATAAACTATTTGAATTAGGCACCAAAAGCCCCTCTGCCTGAATTCACAGATATTATGGATGACAAGGCTTAGCTCTGCAATTCTTCTGAAATCCAATCTGGAAACAGGTCAAATGATCGCTGTGCACCTGAAATGTCAGCCAGACTTACTAAGAAATCCACTCCAAGTGCAGGCAGGAGCTTTAGGTGGTAATTTCGTGGTATTGGGAGAAAGGAATGAATAATTCACTGGGTTTAAACAGTCAAAACTTATCACTTCTGGTGAACTTTACCTCTGAGATTTTAGATTTATTCAAACCCAAACCACAGCTCAGCAGGTGCAAATTCATAGAAGCACAGAGTTTGCATGACTCGCTTCTAACTGAAACCACCATCTTTTTGCAAAGCAGCAGCTGTGGCAAGCGCTCTAAGAGAATAAATATTTATTCCTCCTTAAATAAAGCTGCCTTCCCACCCACGAGCGCAGGCAGAACAATCAAAGGCTTCTCAAGGACAATTAGAGGAAAAACTCCTGCCTGCCAAAGTCAACCATTTCCAGCACAGTGAAACCCGGGACACTAGCTCTACGGCTCCTTTGAGGAAAAAGGCTTCCGTTACAAATCCCTGAGGATTTGAAGCTTGTTTCATAGCCACAAGGATTATTTCCCTCCATTCCTGGCTGGCTCTTGCTTCAGAATTCATCAATATCACTCCCTTGCTGCTAGATAACATCAAGATGATGCATCGTACAGCAGCTTCTCTTCCCAAGGGGCATGAACAGCATACCAGCACTAACCGTATTTTAAAGTTGTTTATCTATTCGCTCTGATTTCTGGTATTTTTATATCTCTGACTATTCATCTTTTAAAACAGTCTTTTGTGATGACAAATAGCAAGGTAGATCAATTCCTTTTTGCTCTGGATGTAAAGATAAATTATTTTAATTAGATAAAAAACAGTCCTTGTCACTGAAATTTCTAAAGATCCTCGGAACAGAGAACCAAACAGCTGAAACCTTATACTCTTACATTGATGTTTTTAGTTGGATTTTTATCGTTCTTTGTCAATTTTTCTCACTTGTGCTTCTATGTAGTTCTCAGAGGGGACTGAGGGATCAGAACAGCAACATGTAGCTGGAGAGGGCCAGCAGCTAAACTTACAGCAAGGATCTAACTGGTGAGAGCCATACTTTTGCATGCAAATAGTTCATTTTGCAGAGCAATGGGTTTGCACCTTGGGACCTGCATACAGACAGAGCCTGGACTCTTCCTGAATTTGAAGGAGGCCCAGGTTGCAAGCAACTTTGCAAGAGCTGTGCTGGCAGGAAGGCTAGACACCCACAGAGCCCCAGGATACCTGCAGCAGGGAAACGTCTGAGCACTTATCTCCTGACACGCTTTATGGTTGGCTGCTCACGCCAGTATATTCCCCATAGCCCTCCATCTCCACCTTTGCAGCCCGCTCTCTGCAGCCCCCATGCTAGAGATGAAGGAAGATATGGAGGCAAGATCCACTGGATTGACTGGCAGAGACCACAGGAATATTCCTGCTGGGGCACCCAAACCGCCTGCAGGTTCAGACTCAGGTGGTGCCTGTGCCTGAGGTCTGGAGCCTTGGAAGAACAAAGGCTCACTGGAGGAGAGTGTAGTTTGGCACTGACACTGGGCGTTTCACCAATGCTGCTTACATAGAACAAACAAGAGTTAAACCAGGGCTACTGAAGGTTCATTCCCAGCTCCATCTCCTTTTTATCACTTGTTTCTTTGCCAAGAGTGATGTTATCTGCAGAGTATTTGCACCCAGATTCTTATCTTTCATGTGGCAATACTGCAAATACAAACTCGTGTTTTCTGTTCATAAGGAACAGACCAGTGACTGAGCTACCACGTTCCCGTGATGTCAAAACCTGGTGAAATCACAGCCTGCACCGGTGACATGTTCAGACTGCAATCCCTACTGGGCGTGTAATGGCAAAGGCAACTGCTGAGAGCCTCCTGGATTACAGCCAGCCTCTTCCCCAGCAAAAGAGGGTAATTAAGCATTAGGGCATCAACTGGAAGCTCTGTCTGGAAACGCTCCTTCATGCAGGATTTTCCCAGCAGAGGGCACTTGCGATTCACCGACCACTTCGGATGCTGCTCTTGTTATCCTCCCATCACCACCGGAGAGAGCTGAAGCAGAGGTGGTGCTGTCTGCTTAAAAATAAAGACATCGTTGCTTTCGCTCTACTTTCCTTCCTCTCCCCTCCAACAAGTTTTATTAAGTTCTCATCTTTAATTCATGCCTGCAGCAGAGCTGATGTCACCTTTTTTTTTGCTATTAAAAAAGGATCCACAAAGCCAAGCTTGCAGTGGTACCTCACCTACTTTCCTTCTCTATTTTTATTTTCACTTCCAGTGATTTGTTAACATTCATTATCCTCAAAAACTGAAAACGTATCCCAACAGAAACATGACTGTAGCACTTTGAGAGGAAAGCAAACAAACCACCTATGAGATTACATGCTCTGTCCCCTACAAAGGCAGGACACAGCCCACCAGAGACACATCACAAATTAAACCCTCCAGCCGTCTGCAGGGAAATTGCAGGGTGTTAGGGACCCAGCGAAATAAACAACTTGGCAACCGTTAAGGTGAATTCCCCTTTGGGAAACTGTTGTTTCACAGTGGATGCAAAGTGAGAGTGAGGGAGGACGTGTGAAAAGACAGTGTGCGGAGAATTTTCCAGCAAAAGCCCTGGGAATTTAGATGTTTTTAACTGCTAAAACAAAAAGCAATAACAAAAAAAAAAAAAAGGATGTCTTAATCAACTAACACACATGTCCCAAGTTAAAACACTGAGAAGACTAAGCACTGCAGTTTTGCCAGAATTCTGCTTTGTTCGCATACAGCTGGGATGTGGTTTTTAGGTTGGCAGCACCATGTAGCTGACTGAAGGCCAGACAGCCTACTTCAGGGCAGTAAAGATGCCAGGAGTCCTGTCCCCTGGTTTCCTGCTACGAAATCCTACACCTGCACCTACCAGGGCACCATCCTGGGGACTAACAGCTGAGCAGAGTCCACCAGCACGTGCTTGGACCCATAAGCATCTACATCAGGCATTTTGGCTTCTAGCAACATCCCTGAGGACATGGGTGAGCAATAGAAGTTTTGTAGAGGTTGATCAATGTATGCTGCAGACAAAGATAAGCTCATTCAGCAGTAAGCAGACCAACCAAACAAGCAATTTCCTCTACAAATTATATAATTCAGAATCACTCTGGTTCCTCTTGGCTCATGGACGAACAGTTTTGTTTTTTCAAAAGTCAGAGCAGTGGGTGGTGTGGTCATGTTGTGTAAGATAATACAAAGAGCAAAACAATTACTGCCAAAGGAAAAGACACTGTATCATAGGCTTTGTATTTTTTAACATGTTTTTTTGAGTAGGACTTCTTGCAGAATTGCTTGTTTGTGTCAAGTTTTACTGGAATGTACGTTATTACCAATCATCTTTCCAAACCAGGAGAAGCTGTCTTAAACATGCTTAAATAAAAGGCAAGAAAGCCAGTGAAGATCACTGGGACTGCGCAGTATTTGTGTAATAGTACGTTGGGGAGGAGGGTTATGAAATCCCAGAGACTGTTGCTTTTGAAACAACAAAGAGTGAACCCCAAATACGTCAATAGTTACACTGAAGTCACCAGAGCCAAGCCAGTTTACACAATAACTCCCCAAGTATTTTATTCATCTGCTGCAGGGAAGGGGTACACTCTCCAGCCTATGCAGGGCAGTGAGAGGAACTGTACAAGGCAGCAAAAGTACAGTGTTAAAAGTTGAAGTTTGGACTCAAAAGTGGGAAAAAATGTTAAATTAGGCCCTTTCTAGGGTTCTATATTTTGCCTTTAGGGCTTGTAATAGGATATTCAATTACATGATACTATAACATTTTTGCTGTTACATTACAAAAGCTGTAACTGTCGATACCAGACGCTAGAAGTTAGCACCACACACCAGCCACACACCAATCCTAGTCTGCGTCAAGCGCAGCATCGAAATGCCTCCCCACATCAGCACCAGCTTGTAAATCATTAACAACATTGGGAAAAGAGGATAGTTCCCTGTTGGCTGTTAATCACTAGCAGGCCTGAACATACAGTAGCAATGATTTTAAGAAAAATATATGAAAACGGCAATAAAATGACTTTTGGATGGATTCCAAATCCTCCATAGTCCACAGGCACCTTTTGCTGCCTTCAGCACGCTCGGAATTACACGGCACTATGGGCTGCATTATAGTCCTTATAAAAACAAAGACCACCCAGAAAATCCTCACAGCCACCCATTTCAGTTCACACACATACTACAAATACCCATTTGTAAAAAAGCTACGGCCTTCACAGAAGCTAGGAGAAGGCTTGGTGGCCGTACCTGAATTCTGTAATTCAGACAAATGAGGTAACAAGGAGCAAACTGATCCCAAGAGTCATGGCAAAAAGATGGATATTTGAATGCAGACACAGCGCTCGACTGCGTGCTCCCATAAACTGCCCTGTCATCACTATGGCCGGTGTGCCGGTGGCGATTCATCACAAGCAGGAATACATCCAGCTCCAGCGCTTGCGGGACTGCAGCAGCCCAAAGACTTCAGCTGCTTCCACCTACCAGCGGCTTCCCCAGCAAAGGGAGAATGACGGGATTGTCTGCATCTCTCTACAGCCCTGGAAAGCTTCGTGCCACCACTGAGCTTTTGCTGAATAGAGATGGTGCCAGGAAGTCAGTGCCTGTGAGCTCCTGCTTGTTTTCAGGCCTGGCAGTGATGGATTACGTACAACCACAAGTTGGGCACAAACCAGCTGTCTATCTGTCTTTTCCAAACATCTTGCTTCAGTTTCTGTATTATAGAGGTGCCAATGCCTTGTTGCAGGATGCTTACTGCATAAAGATCACATATTTCTCTGAATATTTTACTGTCACACAGAGGGACTGGACTTTTTATTTTTTTAATTTTTAAAATGCTGTTGCTCCTTTCCCAGCACATTCCCCATAATACAAGTCTCTCTGTTCCCAGAGGCCTGAAGCTGCAATGACAAATGGCACTACAGCTCTTCTCCGCACAGAAGCCCACGCACGCAGATCCTGCTGTCTTCTGCTGACACGCGAGAAACCTGCGCCACACACTCCAACCTCCTTCCACCCCTGCCAGGGCTCTGTGCTTGTAACAGCAGCACCCCTGAACTTCACACTCTTGCTCTGTTTCCATCATGGACTAGAGGGGAAAAAAAGGAGAAAATACTGCTAGCATTCTCCTCCTGGCCTTTCAGAAAAACACCAAAGGGCAAAGCAGCATAATAGCTTTGCAAAGAGTCTAAACCCGCCGTGTCCGAGGTTGTATATTATCCTTTGGATTCATGTATACAGACGCTACATGTACAGGCACATGTACAAGCTCGTGTGGGATTCAGTTACTCCGAAAGATGTCTGGGGGAAAGGGCTGTAAACAGCATCTAGACAAGATAGCTAACTTGGGGGGGGAGAAGATAAAAAATACTAGTTATTGAATATGGGTCGGTCAACCACCAGAATTAAGTGCTGACCACACTCTGAAAAGCCTTCCAGTTCTGCAGTGAAACCCGCAGTGCCACCACCGTGCTGTCCTGCAAAGTCAAAACAATTCCCAGGGAACACCCTGGATCTGATTACAGCACTGCCTACACGGCAAAAGCAAAACCAAAACACAGATGAAAGATGTTTCCCCTCTTCTCTCCCTGAAGGGAAAAAAAAACCCTGCAACCATCCCTCTTAGGCTGAGAAGGAGATCACAGGGAGGAAAACATGTAAGAGTCCAGACGAAAGGATAGAGCTGTAGACCAGGCATCGCTGCATCTGCTCCAGCTACTCACAGTTGTTTAAAAAAAACATTATGAATTTTTCTCTCTCTTTAGATGTCTTGCCTGGATGCTTTAAAGCAGCCTCAGAGGAATGTGCTCTTGGGTCTGAATCCCATAGGAAATTATCCTTTGTGGTGGATGGTCTCCCCTTGGGGCCTGTCTGTGTGTTTTGCTTTCATGTAATCCTCCCACCTTGGTTTTCTAATGTAATGCTATCCACATTATTATAGCTCTTTGATACTCTCAAATGGTACTTACTCATGCTGTCGTATTTTCAGCCCTTCCAGACTGGGTCTGACCGGCTTGGATGGCTTGTGGTTTGTGCCATAAATATTTAGTTAAGTCACCAAAAGATATCAGGGAGCGGTTGCGTGCCAATGGGCAGACATTGGCTACAGGAATTCCTGGGCCATTTGCTCTTTCCAAGTGGGCTGTGCTGGTGATGTGCACGGGCATGTGCTCTACAAGAACAACAGAAGCCTAAAATATAAGCACCACTCTGTCAGGGTTTGCTGACAGCTGCTAACTAGTTTTTTGTCCTAGTTCCCTTTTCTTTCTACAACTTCTGTTCCAAGAAAGCTCAGCAGACCATATGCAAATTTTTAAGACAGTGCATTACTGTGTTTTAGACCAATTTTGCCAACAGCCCACCAGGTCCAACATCCTGACCTGCAGACAGGACTCCCTCTACAGTGTCTATGACTGAAGCTTTCTCAGAAGACACGAATCTTCACTGCCACTGCTGCTCTCATCTGCACTGGGAGCAGGATTTTGTGGTTTCCTTTCTAGTTCCTTTGCATCACACAACCTCAGTATTAGGTTTGCATCATTTTCATTGTCTCACCGACGCAGCGGGGGAAGTTAACCATAAAGCCAGCCTCCGCTCCGAGTGTTCTCTTTTCTTCACTCTGGCATGAATTTACACCCTGACAAGTTGGATCTTTAATATCCCTCCTACACACATGCACAGAGACAACTTCCGTGCCTCCGCTCACACAGCGGATACCCTTAAAAACATGAATCAACGTTTACCCGCAGCTTTCCTACAGTGCTATCTAACTACCAGCAGTTATCGCCCATGTGTAGGAACAAACTCAAATACCACTATATGGCTGACTGCTCTCCTGTGGTTTCCCTCTTGTAAGTTAGCTCCAGTTGTAATGTAGGGTTAACAACAGTGAGGAAATGTAGCCCACCAGAGTAACAGAATATAGGGGACTTGGACTCTGCTTCTAATCCTCCTGGTTGCTTGCTGGATGCCCACAACTAATCCAGCACTCATCATGAGCCTTCCTTTAGTTTTCCCACCTGCAACTCTGTGATAATAATTCTGAACTTTTCTGCAGAAGACTAAGAAATCAATGGCAAAAGGTAAATTTTGTAGCTAGCTAATTATTACCAACAATTGTGTGCTGCACTCAACCTTCAAGCTGTTCATCTAATGCAAGGAAGTATTTAATGAACACAAGGCAGATAAACTTCACAGCATGTGTGAAGAGGAGGAAGCAAGCATGCCCATTAATGGCACTTTTCCTTAAATTCTGAAGCCTTCTCTGAACAAGAAACTCAATCTAGGCCAAAGAAAACTGTGATCACATCCCAATAAAGTTGGCCCATTGCTATGCAAGCTTCACTGCTACAGTTACATGAATTTTTGGCCTGAATTGGTCTAGCAGTAAAAGATGTAGAGAAGAAATGCCAGGTCTCTGCATTAATGCCCCTCACTTACTATAATATAATACTATTATTAGTTATATTATTATTATTCCAATTATATAACATATTAGTCCACAGCAGCAGGAGTTATGCAAACCTTTCTCTTTTTTTCTCCCTCCCTTCCCTAAGGAGGGTTGATACAAAGAAGAAATGTTCAATTCCATTTACAAGACCTGTCCCGAGCCAGTGCTCAAGCCATGTCGCGTGGTAGCAGTCCTCACACCATTCCACCAGAGAAGTGCTCTAACAGCAGCAGCACAGCAACTCTGCCTTATCTCGCTGTCAACTGTGGTGAAAAGCAGCAAAGTAGGAAGAAGTTTTGCTTAATTCTCCACCACACAGCAATAAATTGACATAGCACAGCTGCAGTCTGTTCAAGCTTAAAGAAGGAAGAAAACAATTTGGGGCTCACATCTGTGCAGCAACTATTAAGAGAACTTACCCATCCCCATTCCACCAAAGAACTGACCTAGCGACGACGCAGTTCACTTCTGCTGATGACATTAGCTTTAGGAAGCTCTCAGCATGTTTATTTTGCAAACAGCATTTTGCTTGGAAATTACAAAAGAATCAGAAGTGCCACTTGCTGTTAGACAACATTATAATGCAAAATGAAGCATAACCATTGTGATGGGAGAACACATTCATTAGCTGAAGAGAGTTGGCAGTCTTCTGATATTTAGTAGATTTTTCGTAAATTCAACCCCCTGGAGTCATACAATCTGAAAATCTGAATTTTCTTCCTTTAATAAAGCATTTCTAGCAGCCCTCGTAACTACAGGAGTTGAAAGTTACTTAACCTAAGTAAGCAAAGGAACAAAAGGAGGTGGTTAAATCCTTTGAAGATGCATTAGCAAAAAAAACCTTAAGACAAAACAAGTTTAGCTATCACTTATTTTCTTCATGCGTCACTTATCCAATGAACCAGTAGCTCAGGAGAATTCATAAAGAAAAAATAAAAAAGAAAAAAGAAAAAAAAAAGTTTTACTACCTTGCAGTATATTTGGAGAGCCCACCCTTCACACTGATGTCCTAGTTTTGTGCAGTGCACAGAACAGCTTCCCCGGCCAGGCCACTGATGGCGAACATCAGCAAGGTGACAGGACTTAGATGAAGGAAGCTTAATGATGAGTCAGGGAAAAGACCAGAACAACATAAAATTTGGTTTCCTTCTGCCTTCCACAGTTTGCCTACACAACCATTACAGTCACAGTCATTTCAGTGTTGCTAGCACCAATTAGATCTGCACAGCTAGAACAGAATACGTTAAAGGTTAAAAAAAAAAAAAATTGCCCTCTGAACCCACTAGTATGTATCCACAGGAACTATTCATTTAAACTTCAACTTAAAAATGTATTTATCTTTGTGCTCTGAAGTCCAGCACACCTCATTTTCAATTTAACCTCTCTTATGCTTTGTAGAAGCTGCACAAGATCATTTATGTAGAGATTTAATATTTATTAAAAATTCAAGCAATTGGAAGAGCCAAACATTTCAAAGGGTCAGCAGTCACTGCTCACAACCCCTGCACCCTGTCCAGCTGAAGAGACACAGACAGAAACCATCAACTGCATGTTAGGAAACGTTCCGGATTTCGCATCTCCGCAGGGGATGGCACAGCTGCAAAGGGGAACACAGGCCAGATCCTCCCGTCACACAAACTGTAAAAATAACAACTCTGACTGCAAGCTGGCTCACCGAGTCAGACTCAAACACTCACTGAAGTCACTGGGACAGCTTGCAAGGCAAAGCAATTCTCAGAAGGAGGAGAAGGTGGCAGATTTGGAGCCAAGGTGGGGAAACACATCACCCAAAGACCAGAACCAGAACGGAGACCTGGCCGCGCACTGCTTCCCCGGAGCTCTGTCTCAACACGTTTACCTGTGCCGCGCTGCACTGCCCTTCCCCAGCAGCACGGCTCACCGGAGAGGGCACAGCTCAGTGCGCGCTAGGCTGACAGACCTAATCCCCTTGCATTATTTTTCTTAAATTATTTTTTAAAAGAGTAAATCAAGGGATCCATCATCCAGAGAGATCTTTCAAGTACAGGCAAAAATCCCTACACTTCTTGCAAGCTGCTATCAGCCCATGTACACAGTTGTAAAGCCACAGTCTCTCCTTTGCTCCGTTTCAGCACTGAGTAATTCAAAGCACAAGCCCAGCAGGAAATCCCCACACAAACCTATCTAGCAAGATGCTCTCAAAACCTTTTTTTTCAAGCTTGATTTTATAATGTTTTGATGGGGTCCAGAGAATGCCATTTGTATCCCTGACCCACCATCAAGAGCATTTACTTCTTTTTTAATCTGAGATGTAGATTTAATAGCTTTATATAGGTCTGTTCTTATGGGAGTCTTTGAAAGTCAAATTCCTGCTACTAGCACATGAAAGGTTAGAAAGGTTTCCATTAGATGCTATCCAAGCTTCTTATCAATACCAGAGTACCTAATGGTCAAAAAATGTCAACTTGCAACTTCTCTGCAATAGGAAGATACTACGCCTGGTTTTAGACATGAAACAATAAGAAGCAAAGTACCTTAAACAACCTGCCAAAGGTCATATGTGGATCTACAGATGCCCCATGTTCCTAAATTTAGTACCCCATTCGAGCAGTATAATCAAGAAAACGCCCTTCTTCCTTGTTTGATTGTGTTAGTGCCTACAGGGGATTTTTACGTAGTATAAATTAGGGTGAAACATTTCTTTCCAGTGGAAAGACCCCAAAACCATAACTACACACAAACATCAACTTTTAGTCATTTCAGTAAGCCTTGTTTGGAGATATTATTTTAGCCACTTACTTACAGTAGTGAGACACAGTAAATCTATGCGATAGAACAAAATGACTTGAATTAATTAAGGAGAAAATCAGCACATGGCATTCAGAGCACCTGCCTCAAAAGTTGAGATAAAACCATTTCAACCTGGTAAACTAAATGCTAGAATTATAGTTAAGCAGAAGTTTTCTTTGTATCAGCCAAAATTTTCTCCCCCCCCCTTTCATTCCTTCTCCCTTATACACAACCTCAAGTAACTCTGCTGTGCTAGTATCCCCACAGAGCTGTAAATTCTCATCAAAAGCCCAAGAAAAAATTGGAACAAATATAACACGAGATCTCAAATGTAAATTGTAAATAACAACATGTAACGCTTTTTTTTTCTTTTTTGGATTTACATTAAGTTTCTATCCATTCACTTTTCTGAAGGTTTTACTGCACAGAGGAGGCTCATAATGTAACGTGACAGCAAACATGAGCTAGTGAAAGGCAGTAACTTTTCAAAACATACATGCAAACAGAAAGTATTCTGCAAGTATAACTAACATGGGCTTCTCTCCTCTACGAGATTGCTCTTTCAAAACAGGATCTGAAAGCATGCCCTGCCTGGCTCTCAGGAACCCACCAGGTACTGGCTTTAGTGGCTTGAACCCATTTTAATACTCAAAGTATAGCTTAGGAGAAGCAACACATAAGGGTAAAAAAACAAAACACACCACCAAACACCCTACAAGCACTGATTACCTTCTCACTAATACAAGATGCAAATTCTTAAATGTATGTGTTGGGAATGTATGGACAGCTAGTATCACCTTCATTCTGAAGTAGTCTCAGCTACCTCAGAAAGCCACGAGCACAAAGACTGTAACTGATCATTTACTTTAACCATGTGAACATGCATCCAAATGTATAACAAAAAGCAACACTGATTAAATCTCTTGTACTACCTGCTACAAGAAATAGACCCCTACGTGCCATAATAGACTAGAAGAAAAAACAAACTAAAGAAGAAAAAAAAAAGTAAAGCAATATGCCCAACTTTATCTTAAAAACTGCGCATCCCAAAAACTGCCTCTCTCAGGGAAGCAGCTGGCAGAGCAGTGTTACAGCTGTCGGGTAGCGCACACGTAGCCCGGAGCTCACTGAAGCTTTGCAGATAAGAGATAAGCAATATTTTATATTTCAGTCAGATGTAGATTATGAGCAAGGGAAAAGCAAGCTTAAAAGGTGAAGAGCTTCTTTCGGCATTAGCTGAAATCTGTATAGTCTCCAAAGAAAGCCAACAGCGAGGTCAAGCTACAGTGTGGGAATTCTATAGTCAATAAAAAAAAACTTTTTTAAGCTCTGAGTCAGAAAAATTCAATGTGGATGACCACTTATTGAAAGGGTCATCATCCAACAGAGAGAAAATTGCTAGAGCAACAAAGAGCCCAGAAGTATTCCTCAGTTTATAGAAACCACAGAGAAGGGCAAATTCTAAATCTGTCTCCTCCTAGTATTAATCTAGTTTGCCTCCAAGGATCAATTTATCCAGTAGAAACCGCATTGTGATGCTTCAGTCAAGCTCCTTCTTCTCTGAAATCTGAGCTTAAATCACAAAACAAAGCTCTAATTTTACGGCTGCATGCTGCCACTGAGTATTTCTCTAGCACCAAAAGCACAGCTCAAGCAGGGCACTGACAAGCAGGGAGGGCAGATGTGGGCTCTCACCCCAAGCTGTTTTTGTTTTTTTTCAGCTTTCCTCAGTGGAACAACTTTACTTTCTACTATCCTCTAGGTGACTGCACCGTGCATTGGCATTCTCAGGATGCTTAGGAAGAACATTTACAGATTTCCCATTAACTCCCAAGGCCCAGAGCATTTCCCCATCAGAGAGGAGGTCAGGATGCAGCCAGTCTAACGCCGGCTGTGCCAATCGGGCTACTCCTGCACCCATGCTGCCTGTGAAAAAGCGATCCTAATGTAGCACTAACCTTACCCCGGCACTCTCGTGCCAAGAACATTGAAGCAAAGCTTGAACAGGCTCCTCCACGGATCCTGCAGCAGGACTTCCCATGCATTAAATGACTGACAGTGAAATAAATCCAGCTCAGAGTCTTACAGCAGAACATCCCACTGAAGCACAAATAAAAACCTTTTATCTCTCAAGGCAGATCTCCCTCCCCAACAAGCCCAACTTTCCACAACTGTTCCTCTTTCTGATACTCATTCTTAAAGCATCCAGCTATATTTTTCTCCTCACTTGCTCACACTGGTGCTCCCAAAGCAATGAATTTGATTTGCTAATTACTATGATCAGGGGAGATGGGGAACATGAGGCACAGATTAAAAATTTGCTCAGGCTGGTTTCTTTCTTAGCACTTCACTCTTCTGATACATCCATGTGGTAAGCTCAACACTGAGCAGCACTTGACTCAGCCTCAGTTTGGAGTAGGGAGAAATTAATTGCAATCTAATAGGATTCAAATTGGTACAAGGGATCCCATCATTACGGGACAAGAAAGAGTAAAACCACAGTACATTAGCCAGCTAGCAAAGGGCTTCGGTCAATGCAGTGGAACAGGCAACACCATCGCTGAGACATGATGAATTGATACCTCAATAATTGTAATTTATTAGTTGGTGGTGCTGAACTAACACACGAACCAGGTGGGAACAGACTAGACTACGCAGTGCTTGCAGAAGGAATGACATTCCCTTTGCAAGGTCTAACTTGAAATAATTTTACACTGATGTGAAGATGTGTCACAGCTTAATTCAAGCAGCAGTTATGTGTACTGGAGGATGAAAGTGTAAATCAGCAGCAGACTGGGAAACAGAAGGCTCCCGGTATCAAATGTCAGTGGAGTTGCTCCCTCACTGTGCAACCTTTGACAAGTCACTTGACCTCCTGGTGCTTCAATCGAGGCAGCTACAGCGCTGGGTTTGAAGCAAGATTCCCATCACAAGCCACATTCACCTTCCACGCTTAGATCTTCGGTAAACTGCAGCCCCTACGTTGCTGTATTTTAAACGAACACGGGAATTACTCCACGAGACTGCCCTGTGGACATTTAAAGCCATGTGTGACAAACAGGCTTTATGCAATGAACTCCAGTTAAGCTGCAAGAGTAAACTTGACAGACATGCACACACATTCGCATTCACACAAAGCCCAACTGTCCCCCTTCCACACGAGCAGCTCCAACGGAACATCTATAAAGCAAAACGAAGGTTTGATTGTGGCACAGCTGAATGCACCTGTGAGGATTTCCCTCCAGGTAGCACACAGCCAGGGCAGCGGAGCCCGCGGCAGCAGGGGTTAACAAGCCTGGGTCCCCCTGGGCTCGCCCTCCCCTTCCTCCTCTGCTGCAGCCTGGGCCACTGAATATTCATAAACTTGTTGCTAAATTAAGCAATCATTCACATGGCCAGCAATGCCACACTCCCCCCTGATTTTGCTGGGCAGGCAGAATTTTAGGAATTTGCCATGTTCTCCAGTTAGTTTCAGAAAGCAGAATGTAACCCACCAACACTGGAGGTGCCAACACAACTCACTGGCAGCGGCTATTCCCCTCCCACCTTCTGCTAGGGAAAATCTTTTGGATGCCAAATCCCCTGAAGCACACCTAGCTGGACCTTAACAACTCCTTTTGCCTCTTCCCACCTGAGGCCGGTAAGGGAAAAGCAAAGGTGTCCTCGGCAGTCCCTCCAGGGAGGATCAGAAGACCACACTGGAGGTGAAGGTCTGGGTCTCTGAGCTAAGGGCTGTACAAAAACAAATCCCGCTGCTGGGAAGAATAAAAGGCATGAATTCATACTGAATTGCAGAAAATGTTTTTCTTGGCAAGCCAGGGCTTTGACAGCCCTTTTTAGCCCACTGCCATCAGCGTTATGTACGTCTCATGCTCTAAGCTGCACAATGAAGTGCGGCTATTTCAGAGTAATGGATACCTGAGCCCTTTCTCAAGCATACATAAGTGGATCTATTCCTTCCTAAAGCTTCCCAAGAAGCCAGTTACTAAAGACAGAAAACCACAAAATTATACACTCAGTATTTCTAAACAGCTCTTCACCCTAGAAGACCTTTGGAGGGTTTATAATTATGAAAAAGAAAATGCTTAGGCTTAAAAACTAGCCCAGCGAGTTTGCTGTCAGGATCCTTCCCTGGGTTTGTACGGTGGAAACATCCTCAGCACTCACACCTAGTTCTCAATCATGAAATGACGATTAATATCAGAACCAGATCATCCTCAGCAATTGCAGGAGCTTTCTGTGAGGTTCTTGGTGGACTGAATTATCAAATGGCGCTCAGCACCTCTAAGCAACCTCTTGGAAACAGAAGCTGGCATCCACCCTGGGCACCTCATGGGGCACGTTCACATGGAATGATGCAGAAACACTAGCTCGGATAGAGTGACCTCTCCGATGTCCTCCATCTGAACCAGTTCATTGTGCTTTGGGTCAGCTCTGAGCTGATGTGGCAGTGCTGTTTCTACACCTAGTCAAGTCTCTGTATGATGGTCTACAACACAAGACCAGCCCCTTAAATCTTGCTAGCAAGACCAAGACTCCTACAGCAATGACCTCCTCCTTTTCTTCTTTAGGTTGAAATAACAGCCTTACATAAAAAAATCATCATGTCCCCTACCACTACCACTTGTCTTGTGTATATTGCAAGCATTTTAAAAAGGAAGCAAAAATTATTATCTCCATGCTACAAATAAGCAACCAGAAGTAATTTATCCTGTTGCCCAACAATCTAGTGGCAGAACTTGGTAGCATAAATCCTTTAACCTCAACAACATCACCAATTAGCACTATTGGCAAGATTACAGCCCTTCCTCCTCTCCCAGAGTTATTTTTTGAGGAGGAGGAGGAAAAGTGTTTTAAAATTATGCGTCTGGAGTTTCTGGAAACAGGGGAAAAAAAAAACAAACCACCAACTCGGATACTAACTACCGCGGTGCTAGAGATCTAGATTCCTACTCAATTCAGAAATTAAAATATCACATGTAAGTTAATTCCTTCTGGCATGACTACCAGGTGAAAGCCAGTATCTGATACCAAAAGAGAGCACATCACTTGCTTAATTTTTGTTTTAATATACGTAGTTCAGCTTTGGTAACAGCTAATTTTTTTGGACAGGTAGAAAGATAAGACTGGCTTTTACTGATTAAATACTAATTCTGTCACAACAAGCTTCAAGTCAACAAGACCATCAATACTTAACTAGGAATTAACTAAAGGGTCTCGTTAGCGTAAATGTATTAACAGCCTTTGTTGCATAAAAGGACTAAAAAAGCCTTTCAGAGTGAGCTGCTCCAGCAGATACACCTTAAGCAATTTCAGCACATCTCACTGGGTCCTTGAACAGCAGGATACGCCTGATCAATGTAAGTCACGTGGTGCCAAATTCTGCAAAACATTCTCTCTTCTACATTCTGCAAATGTGTACAGCTGAAACAGTAGAAATCCCTGTCATTACCAACGTAAGTTAAAGACATCCTGCCAAAATAAATATATGATAACCATTAGGAAAATAGGCACATGATGCCACAGAGGGAAGCCTCTGAAGTGATCAGAAATCCTATTTGGAGTCCCATTAATGGAGCACAACATACATCTTGCAACAGCTTGCACATTTTATTTGCCTGGATCTATCAAAATAGAAGAAACACATTTATTTTAGTAAGATGTATCAGAATACAAAAATGGAAATAAGAGTAAACTGCTAAGTGGAATTTATGTAAATGCTTAAGTGAATGAGAAGCACATCATATCAATAAGTCACTAGGATTTAGGCTCTCAACTAACTGAATCGTTGTGGTAGTAATTCGTATAAGAGCATCTTTTTTTTATTTGTGTTTACGAGACTTAAGTAGCAGAAAGCTTACTCTCTTTTTTAAACAAAGCTGTCTCTTACCAAAAGACTTCATAAGCCTGTAAGAGCTCCCACTTCCGCACCCTCCTAATCCAGCCCTCACCAGCAGGACGGTTCTGAGGAACACCCAACAGCGGCTGTTCCCAGCTCTTTGGGACCAAAAGCCAGGTATGCGTGAATGCTCCTCTTCCAGTTAAGGGCAGAGCTACCGAAGTGCCAGCCTCCAGGGTCTACATCACTGATGATTTCTTGACACAAGTCACACTTTCTTCATTTTGCAATTGAAATAGTTTTTTATAAACTTAATCCTTCCCTGTGCTCTCAGTTTCAATAAACAATAACCACCAGGCATGTGTCAAATTCCCATACAACTTATTCTGTACCTCGCTTGCCTTTGGCTTTGCCTTAGGCTGATGCCTGTTTGAGGTGACCCAAGGTTGCCAGACAACAATTCAGCTCCTACTAAATAACACGCGCACACACACAAAAACCCACAAAACATACTTTTTTTTTTTCTTTTTGTCTCAGGGACAATGTAGGCTTTATTACATCTGCTATTACAACGTGCCTATAACAATGTTTTCTAACAAGCAGCCCTAAGGTCAAACATGTCCCTTGATCAATTTACTAGAGGTCTCTGGTGCTGCTGCTGTGGGTAGACTGGGGAAAAAAATAATCCCTTTATTCCTTTGCTTCACTGTAAGGAAGAAAAAAAAAAAAAGCTGTCACAAAGACATTTTTCTTCTCCCTATGCTCTTGACAAGTCAGGTAAAACAGGGAGGGAATATCTAGCTGCAAAGGACTGCAAGAGGCCAGCATTTGTACAGGCATATAAAACAGACTGTTTATTTACCAAGCCACTCAACACATGAGGATGATTCAGAACAAGGCTAAGGCAATTGGGAAGATGTCTTAGCAAAACACCTGCAAAGCTATTTTGCATGAAGACAAACAAAAGACACTCTAGATGCGAGTGGCATGTGGTCTTCTTCACACAAGAATTTAACAATTCAGTACACTGCTGCAGTCAAAGCACTCTGACAAGCAATAACACTAATTCAAAGATGCTCCTAGCACTGTAGCCATTGTGTGAACTACTCCTAGTTCATCAGTAAAACTGTGACCGTTTATCTTTTTTTGCTCAACAGATTAGTGTTATATTATCACAGTCATTAAGTAATGAATACACTCAGAAAAGCAGACTTGAGTCGAGTAGATCTGCTACAGAACTTGCTTTGTGCTTGCACCCAAGCAGCAGGGAAGGAGTTCATCTCCTTGGCCAAAATGGCTGAGTACCACTCTTACCCGTGACCAATTGCATGGCTTTTTTTTCGTATGTTGTGATTTATTTTTATCTCTCCATGCAGGTTTTAGTCCCAGACTGGTACTCACATTAATAGGAACTGCCCTATCCAGCCCCACAACTCCCCAATGGAGTTGGACTAGAGCTTCCAGGTGCCTCCAGGTATTATTATTCTTGGGATGGTTTTTGCTTGTTTGATATGCACCAATTCCCATCACTTCTGATTAAACATGGTAATTTCTGCAAACATGGAATAGCAGCCCCTTTAAAAGACACCCGCCTCAAAAAAAAAAAAAAAAAAAGAAAGAAAGAAAGAGTACCCTTTGCAAATGACCTATAATGGCTCTAAATAAAGCCTGAGCTGTTCACACTTACTCACGCATAACTTCATCGCTTCTGTTCCCTCCACACCCTGCCCAGTTGGCATAATTTGAAGAAGGGTTTTGGCATGGACAACTGAAACACCCACATGCTGCCTGAACTAAAAAGCTTGATCCTAGAGTCCTTCTCCTTCTGCATTAAAGCTACATGAGACACTTACTTTGATAACACAGGTCCCATCTGCACTGTAGGTTTCAACCCATGAAGACTGAACTCCAACCATGTTCCCAGATTAGGACAGCTACAGTCTACAGCATCTCACCCCGCTCAACGGCTGGAGAAGGCTTAAAACCTGGCAAAACTCCACCCTTTACATTTCACATGACTGGAATCAAATTCCCCCCAAATTATCAGACTCCACCTCTAAAAACCCAGAAGTCATCAAACTAGCACATGCCTTGGTGTGGTCCAAAATCAAGACACAAACAAAGAAGAAGCATGTGCCACAATGAACAGTCATGAGCTTCAGTGAGCATGCATTCCCCACTCCGGTGCCGTACCCTGAAACAATTTTAATCCATCTTTCTCTTTAAGCAGAGACGGCACTGCCACTGACAATGATATGACAGTGACAAAGGAGGGCTGAAATTCAGACCCAAATTGTTATTCCCCTCAGCTAGGCAGTTATGCACAAGAAACACTGCTTGTAAACACTTCTTTGTCAAACACTCAATTACAAGCTGCTTTATGAAGAAAATGAGCCAGTCGCAAGGAAAGCAAGAGACGAAAATGGGGAAGCAATCTAAAATGGCACACGGCCATTACCCACCACATCCCTCGGTAACACCTGGGGCCCTACTGCCAGCCCCTCTTACTGGAAAGCACAGACGTGTGCTGGGAACACACTGGATTCAGCTTTTCAGAGTGGGGTTCAGGTTTTGTGGATCTAAACTTTCTTCTCTGCCTTTAGGGATTACTTCCTATGTGGTAAGCAAAGAATAACTTTTTATTTTTATATTATTGGTTTTGGCAGTATGCACCTGGAGGAAAGAGAGCACACGTACAAGTGAGAAGAGAGTTAAAAAAACCTTAATTCAGGCAACACTTGTAATACACCTGTATTCCTTTGTGTCATTCCCTTTTACACCTTTAGACAATGAAATTGCTCCATACAAGCTGAAAAATAACATTTCTTTTTCATGTTAAAGCTGCAAACGTACATACTCCACAGCAGACCTATCTGACCAGCTGAACTATCTCCATCTTCTGTCCTAAAGGATGAGATACTAACTCCAAAAAGATACCTATGACTGACACTACAGCCAGTAAATGCCATGTTAAATTACAAAATATTGCCCTACAGCCACTTGAAAGTTTTGAGAACCAACAGAAAGACAACTTTATGAGATCCAGCACCACCTTCCAGGAGGCTGCAATATTACAGCATCGAGGGCTATTCATCACGGCGCTGTTATTCTAGCTGCCCTGGACAGCATCCACTTCTTGATCCATTACCTCGTCCTTGGATTCCTTTAGCAATATTCTTCCAGTGGATAAGGTTTCCCCTGGAAAAGGTTTTTGCCTTGTTTTTACTATTCAGTGTCAATGAGTCAAGCAGGGCTGTAAGAGGAAACATTAGAGAGTGCAAAATGAAACATATTACCAGTCTTCAAGTTTAACTTGCATTGGATCTGCAGCTGAAGGAAGAATGGAGCCTGTGCTCCTTTCCCTAGTTCCAAAATCAAAGCCTTTAACCAGAAGAAAGTAGAAATGTGGAAGGAAGGGAGAAGATGAAAGATTTGTTTTTAAATTAAGAAACCTGTACATTTTTACATAATTGACTTTAGACACTAACTTGTAGAATCCAACAGCTACCCAAATGTAGCTTACCCAAACTTTGCTTTGAAATCTCAACAACTCCAACTGCAAAGAAACAAAACTGAGAGGAAGCTACCAGAAAAGAAAAAAAAATCCTCTTGCATGTAATGATAATAAAAAGTTTGTGTATATAATTTCGAAACTTACCATTTAAATATCCTCTTTGCTAGGTTTTTTTTTTTAAATTAATTTCAAGGCTCAACTTCAGAAAAATTTTAGAATCAACTTACAGTGCTAACAGCTGGAAAAAGCTACATATGGACAGGGCATATTTCAACTCGAGTTAAAAGATACATGCGTACCCGACTGCGCCTTAGGACTCCTTCAACCAGTAAGCTTGGAAGAGCTTTAAATCTGTCACAAACTCCTGCTGGCTTTATTTAATTCTTCAGTTTCTTTTAGACAAAACATCAGAGAAAATGGCATGGGTTTCGTGGACTGACTGTGCCGAATAAATAGTGCAATGGCATTTACTTGAAGAGCTACTAGTAACCTTGCTTGAAGGACTAAAGGGAAAAAAATGAGTGCGTATTTTACCTAAGAGATGTCTTGAAACCAAAGATGTGCTTACTCAAGCTGTGTATTTTCTCAACAGCTCCTGTAAACCATCCATCAGGCAGAAGTATGAAAACTAGCTCCCTGAAGAATCCACACTGCAAAGAGGTCAAGGGATGTGGGTAACACTGCCCGAGGCTGCAGTTTGTGAGGCAAGAGCAACTGAGAGGTGGAAAACAGCATCATCTTTGATCCACTTCCATGAGGAAAGCCAAGTGAGCTGGACCAGTGCCATTAAATGACTTCAGGCAAAGACTGGTAACTGCCAAAGTGTTTCTGCTACAGCTCCTGGTACACCGATCCCAGCAGTCACTTGCAGAAGTGGAGATCCACGGCCAGCAGTAAGCAAGGACAAACTCTGCATGTTGAAAGTGACAGTAAATATATTTATTCTGCCTCAATCACAAGTGACATTGGGATGTCATTTATGTTTGTTTTAGATCAGCTCAGATTTAGACTGGAGCTGCACAGAGGGTTTAATTATCACAGTGATAAGCACGCTAGAGGAAGAATATCGTCCACCTGTATCTACTACTCCTGTTTCACAAACACACAAAAATACCTGTGATCATCCCAAAAATTACAGGGATGACCGTAAGGAACCATACTCTACCTGCTGCCATTCAGAGTCTTTGCATTTTACTGCAGACATTTGGTGTAAGCTCAAGAAGAGGGGTTACAACTAGGTAACGGATCCCCAACCCTTGTGCAAAGCTAGCTAAAATATTAGGCAGCTAGTGCCCACCATCAAGATGGAATTACCCTTTCGACACTTCTTGTCCAAACCAGAAAAGCAACATGCAAAAAGGCCATGGCTGCTTCAGCTGCTTCTAGGTCCTAGCCTCTTCTGTGGCATCTGCTTTACACTCAGGAAAAGGGGCTCTACACAGCTCATGGGACACCCAGAACGTGTCCTATCTCACTGCCGTAAAGAGATGTACAAGAAAAACCTCCAGCCTCCAGCTAAGGCTCTGAATCTCTTCAAAGGGCACACACTACCAGGACTAGCCACAGACAGAGCACCATTCAAACAGTACTGTGCTTCTCCATTCTTCAATTTGCTAACATCACAAGATACAACAGAAGTGCTCTATCTTGGTGCTTTCTCTTCTCCAAAAGCAAATATACAAATAAAACAAAAAACTAAAAAAAGAGGAGGGAAGAAGAAGAAAGAAGACTTTGTGCATTGTGTTACCCAATTAAATTCAACAAAGAAAAAGATACAAGTGGTTATAGCTTCTTGTAAATTACTCCATGTAATTAAATCTCCTCCTCTAAATTACAAACCATTTAGCTCTTCTTTTATAACAATGTAACCAATGACCACCAACAACCTTTTTATAGGTCTGATGCCACATAAGTTGTTAGCAATGAAATTTCCTTTTAATTTCTCCCTTTCAAAAGAAGCCATTGTAATGAAATTCATTCACAGCTACTTACAGAACATCAGCAAGCAGAGAGGATTGCTTTGTTTCGCTTTTTTCTACTCTTACCTGAGGCTATGTTTAAGCAAATGTGACCTAAGGTCCTTATCAGTCATCTCACTGCAGGCTGAGAAGTTAAAGGTGACCTGCAGGAGTTTTAAAACATGGAGCTTATAACTGGCTTGATTTTTCACATACCCGCAACATAACTTTCTTACACCGTAGCAGTGTGACTCAGATATCTTCCTGTCCCTTCAATTTTCTGACCTTTTTTAACTTGGAAAACACCAGCAATGTCAGGTCAAGTCTTCCCTGTTTGCTGGGGACAAGTCTTGTGAGATCAGAGCTACTCTGAGCAGCTTCCTCTAGATTGCTCCGTTTACCAAATGTCTGTACACGTCTCGAGTTCCTGAGGTCTGTTCAGCCACAGTTCACTGAGTCTGCGAGCTATCGCGTCTTCCCAGACGAGGAACTGAGATGGAGACATAAGGCCCCTGAAGACACTGTGGTTCAGCTCCACTAGAGGTAGCATAAGAAGTCCCAGCGCAGAGACAGCACTGGTAGCATCCAGTGCTTTAATCACCGTGCTCTCTAGACCTGCTCTAACACACGTTAAACATGCCAGCAGCCATCTGGAGGCCTGAACACATTGCTGTTGCCCAAACGCTGTTAAGTGGGAGAGGTGAATGGGGACAGATGGGAATTTTGGAGAAGAGGAAAAGCAGAAACAAAGAAGATATAAGCCAATGCTGCAAGCAAAGCCTCAGGGTCCGGTTCTAAATGCAGCAGGGTCGATATAGTTGTAACAGCATAACGATCCTTAAATACAAAGCAGGAGCAGAGCGCACGTGGCAAGACACTACAACTCCATCCCCACGGCCACCCAACCTCTGCTTGCTCTGCCATTGGCGAGCAGTCCCCACCCAAGCAGGAGCAAAGCCCAGAGCAGTGAGGTGCTGATCCAGGTGAGCAAAGCCCTGATCAACCCAGCACAGCGCCAGCATCCCCCAGCTGTACTCCCAGACTGGGGTACACCAGGAGCTCAGAGGCAGCTGAGCCTCTCTGGGAGGATCCGGTGAGTCCTATAAGAACAGCAATATTGGCAAGCGAGGGTCAGCTACAAAAGGGGAACCCACTGGTCCAGAAAAGTGAATTAGTATTTCACCACATCCGCGAAAAATACAAAGCCACGTTCTCCAACATAGAACACATTCAGCAGCCAAAACACGCTTTACATCACTCCTTTCAGAAAATAGTATTTGCACTGTAGTAAGATCCAGCATACACTTCTGTTTCATGCTTCTTCAGCGTTGGTCTAAGAGCAGTTGGATTTCTCTCCCCAGTTCTAATAAACATGGCCTCCTCAATGTATGTTTCTCTACCAGAACTGGAGAGGGTTTTGAAATACACTTTTCCAGCTTAAACAAAGGCTTCCTCTTGCCCTAGTTGCCCGTGGTTTTAGAGCACTGTTCTGCACTGCTCCTCCTGAAGCACAGTATGCTATAGAGCTCAGTTATGGAAGCTGTGCTGCACTTCTCAAAAGGTGTCTGCAATCCCATGATGAAGTAAACCGTGCCACATCTAAAACACAACCCTTAACTGTCTAAGGTTCCTACAGCACATTAAAGAAACACTGAAGAAACCAAACACGCTGTGAAGTTTCCCCTCCACTGCACAGTGGACTCTGCAGCCACTTCAAGAATCTTGCCGAATTCTTGGATAAATTTAGCAAAAACAACAGCACTTCCTTGTAATAGCAGGGTTTCATTTGGGAAATAAACATCCAGTATTTATTTACAAAGGGTTTTTCTTCCTCCTCCTGCCACTGCTGTGCTATGCCCACTGCTTCCCCTCTACTTTGATGCTGAAAACAGAATACCAAGTGCCTAATCAGGACTTAAAGCACATTTTTAAATTAGTTCCTGACAGTGCAAACAGATTGCTATTGATTGAAACGAGGCTGATTTTAGGCCTTGGATTAGCAAACCTAATGACTAAATACTGTATTGCCCATTTCGGTACTTTGCACCGTGACTCCCCAGTGGTTTCCCAGGCAGCTGTGCAGTCTCCACATGGGCGGATTACCGTGAGAGAGCAAGGCGAGGCCATCTGTGCCTGCGCCGCGCGGCCCTGCTCAGCCGGAAGCAAAGGCCTCCTCCGAAATCTCCCTGGGATGGGCCCCCAGCACTACAGCCTCATTAAGAGCTTTGAAGCCAGCGAGACTGTTCACGTGTTCGAAAGCGAGCACGTGCCTGAGAAGGCTGTGCTGGATCCCAGCTCCTCACCTCGCCAGACCAGGCTCCACCGCTGGCCTGGGCTCAAGCTGGAGGGAGTCCAAACACACACCAAAGCCTCGTCCCCGGGTGTCCAGACAGCCTGGATGGAGTCAGCGGTAGAGATGTAACACAGGTAACACGTGCTATCTTAACAGCCCAACTCTCCGGGCAATCATAAATGTGTACTTAAAACTAATTGGTGCAGAGCTTTCATGTCCAAATTGCAAATTCTCGTACTTACAAAGGTAGAAATGGATCCTGGTTTTAAGCAACACATGAAGCAGCGTTTTCCTGATTAAAAGAAAATGGACTTCTTTTTTCCCTTTCCCTTTGTTGTTTAGTTTCAAAGAACATTTAAATAACAATATCTGCTAACAAAAAGGGTAACATCAATTAGAAACAAAAAGAAACCCGTTTGTACAATTTCAGTGTTCAAAAGCAGTGAAATACAAACACCAAAGCAGCACACACCAAACCAAACCAATCCCCAAAACCCACATTAAAGGCAATCTTTTTTGTGTGTACGTTGGCTGCCTAGAATTCATTTGCTTTTAACAGGCTGAGATGCTGAAGGTAACAGAATAAGTTATGTTTGTATTTAGACCCTCACAGACACAGTTCAGCTTCCAAACGCTGCATTGCTAAGACATGGAAGCACAGGCACATCCATACCTGTCCTCTGGCCTATAGACAAAGACTCCAAAGGTTATTTTATGGACTCACTCTCCTGCGCAGCTGCTGAACCTCAGCTAAGAAAGGTACATTTCAGTCCCTGGACTCAGCATCACTAAGCAAATGCTCTGCCTCCAGCCCACCAGAGGCTTCAAAAGCACGTTCAAGTTTTACTATTCACTGTTTATCGTTATCCGGAAAAAATACAAATAAAAATCAAGCACCTACATGCTCCTATTGCCCAATCATCAGCACAAGCAGGATGATGCCAAAGGAGATTTTCCACACAAGGTATTTCATTAGTCAAGTGAGTTTCTAGACTGCTTCTCTCTACCTTGGGAAAGCCACCCAGCCTTTCAGTACCACCACCACACACAAAATGTGCGTCCTGGGTGGAAAATGGTTTAGCTTATCACCTTTAGCTTAAATCAGCAGTAACCCAGAGCAGTGTTCTCCTGGGCAGGGCTGGGAGGGTGTTCTATTCATCAATGAATGTTGGGTAACGAGCTGAGAAGCATCACAGAAAAACCAAATGAATGGGTAATCAAAGATGTTAATGTAATTCAGTAGTTCCAGTCCAGCAAGAGCCACAACAACAATGTACATTAATCATCAATATCAGCAGTTTGACAAAGGCTGGGGAGAGAATGAGGCACTCAGCTTTCCCTCCAGGAAGCTCTGCTGGCCTCACAGAGATGTCACACCTCCAGAGCAACAGGACAGCATTAGCTTGCTTGCGCTTTCCTCCCATACACCAAAGCCGGTGCATTATTTATGAGCACTAAATACATGCTACACCGCCCTGTTCTCCTCAGCTGCTCTGAGACTCTTCCTCATCTTGGGTGATTTAAACAGTGGGTGAGAAAAGGAAGGAGGAGGTGTAAGACACTCATCTGCGTGACAAATGACTTTGCAGAACAGAGTGTTATTACAGTCACATTTAACATCTAAACGTATTCAATACACCGTGATGCTCCTGAGCTGACTAACCACAGAGCTCGAGGTTAAGCCAACTTGAAATACCAGCAACTCTTTCCTATTAGTCCCAATTCTTTTCAGAAGGAGGTCAGCCCATTTTTAGTCTATGTACAGAAATGGGAAGGGGTCCTGAAGCTCGGAAAAACCCCACTGTTCTCCATCCAGGTGACCCCGGGCTGCTCAGATGTTCAGAGGAATAAGCGACTCCAAACATGAACTCAAAGAGAAAAACAGCTCTGCTAAGGCAAATGAAAGACAGACTCAAAGCTGAAAGGGTGGCTCTCCAAAAACTACAAAAATTACTTAAGACAACACACACAAGCATAACTGGAAGTGGAACTAAGAGGTTTCGTCTTATATCTGCCTCTTCATCTAAGTGAATCATACACCCAGCCATAGAGGAATCCTTTAAAGAGGTGATGGGCTCCTCTCCCCCAGGGACACTGGAGCTGTGGCAGGGATTCCCTTCCACAAACCACTGGGTAAGTCTTGGACCAGACTTTTAAAAAAGGCAGTGACTCGATTTCCAACAGATGTTCCCGTGTTGGAGGCAACTACACACTTTCAAAGGGGCAAGCTTTACTGCAGGCCCCTTGGCTACACTAAAATATGTCACAGCTTTAAACATCTTTTCATTCCTTGCCCTACCCCTGACGACTGGGAGAAGTTTTGTTGATTTCCATCATAGAGCAGCAGGTTCAAGTCAGCACCTTCCCCTGCATTGAGAACAGCCCCAGATCCTGACAAATCCTTGGCCAAAGGACCTGTGACTATTTGAAATGCCCTTTTCCCCCCTCGGCTTGATTACAGCAGAAGATGAATGTGTTTGAATGATTTTTATACACAGTTGGAATAAGAGGCTGGAAAGGACAGATTGGCTCTTGCAGTCCTCTCCCCACACTCGGAGGTACAGAACCACCAAATATTCTGGAGCAAATAGTAATCTGGACGCTTTGTTGGAAGGAATGAAGTATTAATCAAATTTTCTAAACAAAGCAGAAAACCTGGCACTCAAATCAGCTTACCACTTTGCACCTCTCTGCAAGGATTAGCAGAATGCCGTAATTATAATGCCCAATTTGATTTATTAGAGGAGGCTGCATAGAAAAGATGACAATTCAGTAGCATTGTGAAGAGAAGGGATGAGA
The DNA here is from genome assembly GCA_013400615.1 of Syrrhaptes paradoxus. Classification (NCBI taxonomy): domain Eukaryota; kingdom Metazoa; phylum Chordata; class Aves; order Pterocliformes; family Pteroclidae; genus Syrrhaptes; species Syrrhaptes paradoxus. Next base: position 180,105 of record VZTO01015263.1, read on the forward strand.
GTATAAGTAAAGCTTCAAATTGAACAGTAATTTCTAAGCAACATCTTAATATAATTAGCATTAATTACAGTAAGCTTTCCAAATTAGGTATAAACTTATGTTTAATAACCCTGAGATGCAAAAATCACCCCCAAATTCCAGGAAACTTAATATTACAGCCAATTTGTCTAGACAGCTTGGCAGGAGATGCCAGAATTCTAGGTGCTAACTTTGTGGTTATTAAAAAAAGGAAAAATTATTGAACTTATCTATATCATTTGCATAATAGTTGGAACCATGAATAGCCTAGTTTATCTAGCTTAGGTTTTGCTGCTACTTTCATCAACCCTACAGACCTGAAAACTTGTCTGGTTTTCACAAATAGATCAGCTAGGATAAAAAAAGGTATTTAAAAACCCTCCCTTTTCAATAAAAGATGAAGTCTGACTTGTTTAAAAAAGCAGTGTATTAAAGAGCCACTCATCACAAGTTTTATTTTTTATTGTTTTGTGCAAGCTCCTCTCCCTTTTTGGAGTTTGTTACTTATACTTAGAAAAAAAAGATAAAACAATGAAAGATGAATTCAGCTTTTCATGAATGTGGCAGCAAATACCCTGTTTAATCACTGATTGCAGTCAAATAGTAGCTAGAAGAAACAGGTAACAATGTCCTCATTTTTCAGGGCTGAAATACAAATAGTCTAAATGTTTGGTAAACAAAGGCAGCAGCACATCATTACAGAAATTGGAGTTTCGCCAGTGCAACAAAACCTCTTAGCCCAGAGGTTTCTAAGGAAGTGTCACTAATTCCCTAGTGGACACAACTACTTACAAGTTAGTTTTAAATGTTATGAAGAACAACCCTTCCCTCCTCTGCAGCAGGTGAGGAATCGGCTCACCTCAGCTCCAGGAGGAGGGGACCTGCCACTGCTCAGCAGAGCGTGGCCCCACACATCCACTGTGGCAAACACCTGAAATGTACCCAACTCCCTGCAGCGGCACTTTAGACCCAAAGGACCAACTCTCTAACCCATAGAAAGGCAGTATTCACTGAAGCCAGAGAGATTTTGGTGGCCATCAAGACCTAATGGAGTGCCCCTTGTTTCCATACTGGAACCACACCACTCTGCAAGAGCACTTGTAAGGTTACTCCAGGGAGGAGAGCAGAAGCAGCTCTATGTGTACTTTGCAAGGCTGGACGGGTGCTCAGGACCTTTCATGTAAATAAAAAAAAACGTGACACAACAGCAGCTTTACAAAGACAAAGGAGCTGATGAAGCACAATATCACAATCCTGGTGCAAACAGCAGGCAGGAATACCACCCAGCACGTCTGCTTCTAAACATTTTATATCAAAGCCAGGGACTTCTGGGGAGATACATGCTTCCCATTTTGGGGGTTTGGATGCCAAGAACAGGATCCTAGTTGCTCAAACTTTCATCAAAACTAAAATGTGCATCTATTCACTCTAAATAAGAAGTGATTTTCATTTACACAGAGTGAATATTTGTGCACAAATTCATTGCACCTGTAACCAGAGGGGGAACTGAAACCCTACCATTCAAGTAGTAGCAAAAACAAACAAGAAACTTGATATATTTTAACTACATACACACTGACAAGTCTAAAACCAAAACATTTGGTATCACTTTGGGGAGTTAAAAGAAAACAAACCTGGCAAATATTTTACTAGGAGACCATGGTTACATGATTTGCTACCTAAATGTTTGCAAGCAGAAAAGTACTAACATCTTTACATAAGTTATGTGTTCTGAATTATTCCAACTGCTTTTTTAAAATCAGAAGGAAGAAAACAAAAGTCTGATAACTTGTTATTGAGAACAATTAACCACCAGAAGAGTGGGGCCATGAGCAGATCATTTGAATTTCTAACATAAAATGCAATGAGCCCTTCTGAACGAATATGCTACAACAGAGTCATAAAAGACCGCATGTGGTGGAGAAGCTATGCAGGGGGTTATGTTAGATAACCTTAACAATCCTTTCAAATCCTAAAATACTGAAAGTCTGAAAACCCACTTCCAATAACTGGACAATTCAATCTCTCACTGTCTGGCACACATACAGAACTAGTTTCACAGAACAGAAGGTGTGCTTGGGTTAAACAGCTCTCTTTCTCTGCATCACTGAGAATAAAAAATAGTTTTTCATCATAGCACATTTACTAGCTCAGAGCAAATGCTGGAAGGTCAACTAAGGTCAAGTACACTGGTCTTCCCACTGGTTGCCATTTGGCTCCATGTTAATGGACAACCAACAGAGTGTTTGATCATAGATACCGGCTGCTGGGCCATGTGGATTTCAAACTGATGAATGAGCACTGAGTCACCAACAAATCCCCCTGCTGAGCAGCAGTTAAGTGATACATACCCTGCCAGCCATAGCAGCTCTTCTTTGTCACCTCCTGAGCTCTACACAGTGTGGTTCAGATGGGAGTCTCCACAATCGTCTCCTCCAGCACGACAACTCTCAATTCATTAATGGTCTACCACATTTTAGAAGGGCACAGAGAAAAGACTCCACAGAGCACGAGTTCCTCAAAGCTGACCTTCCACTTCTAAAATACTTGAACATTCTCTCCTTCTCGACATACTGCTGGGGGCTTGACTCATGAGGTGGACATATTCATGTCTGCAACTTCCACGGGCACATCACCAAGCACATCTTCCCCAAAGAAGGCTATGATCCCACTGATGATTTCTATTTGTGTTTAAGAATTACCGCACTGTCTCAAAGTTGCAGAATACGAGGGAAGTCTGCTCCTTCCTTCCTACATTACCCAGCACACCTGGGTCTTCCATTTTAGCTTATGAAACCTGCCCACAACACAGGAGTTGTGCACTTGGCCAGAAGTCTTAGAAGAGACATTGTTTTCACCAGCACAAGTTACCAGAGAAGCCAGTTACATTAGCAGCCCCAGCCCACGAGAACGACAACATTTCACAGTCGCCAATGCCACGATACAGTCGCTTCAGATGAAATAACTTCCCTACCTGTTTGGATAGCTTCAAGGGGAGTTTCTTCTTCATCCGTTCTTTTCCTCTTTCTGCCTCTCTCTCAGAGCTCCCAGCATCATTATTATGGCCATTTTCACTTGGTTCAGCAGACACACAGTTTTCAGATTCTCTAGGTTTCTTTCCTGGATGCCTCTCCCATTTCTCTTTCCGCTCCTGAGGCTTTAGAGACATGTCCTTCTGCAAAGGAGGGGGGAAAAAAAAAAAGTAGTAAGTTCTTTAAGTTCTTAGAAGACTACTTTTAAGTATTAAGCAGCATAAATATTGAATAAAAACACAAACAAGACAGCATGTTCTTTCCAGAAATGACTTAAGATGAATAATTAGGCACGCGCAATGCAAACAGTAATTTTAGATTAGATTAGGATGAATACTCTCCAGGCTATGTGTTTGATTAATTTCAGAGATGCTGGAACTGGTTATGAAAATGAGTTTGCTTCAGTTTAACTCAGAAACCATACGTCAACAGCACATGAACAAATCAGCATCCTGAAGGAAAGCCTTTAACTGTTCAACTGAAATAGAGATGGTTTTTATTTTGTTTTGTATCTGATCTCAGAAAGCAACACATCAGACCCCCCCTGGGCCTGACAGTCTCTGATTCTCAGTAGCATTCACACAGAGAAATGCTCTGCTAAATCCTACCAGGCATTCAACCAGCAAGATGAGATCAATGGGATCTAAACACATAACAGAGGTTGAACACTTCTAAGTGTGAAATGTCTGCCCTGAATCAGGACAACACCACACAATCTAAGCAGAGTTTAAAGCGGGTATGTCATGTCATAATGATTAATATAGGAAGCGAGATCAGAGAAGGGAATTGCTGCTGCTATCCCTGGTCGCTTTGAGGACTGAAAGCTGAACTCGTGGTGACAACGTATCAACCTCTCCCCCCACACACACCACACAGAAAAAGAGCTCAGGAAATAATACGCCACATCTCTGGGACATTAGTTCACTACACCCAGGCAAATTTTTCCCCAATGCCTTTTACTAACTGCTCAAGAGCGAAAACTAAACTCTTTTTTTGTAATGTTTTGCAGAATCTCTATCTCAATGTTTTATGCGAGAGAAATATAACAGATTAGGCGATACCTTAAAAGCACTGTTTAACATGACAAAATTTGTCAACTCCAGCCACATAAATTTTTCTAAATGCCTCATCCCTCCTTTCCTAAATGCCTAGCTTCTGACTCAAGCAATTACAGGAACGGAGCTCACAATACAACTCACATCAATTGATCCACCTTTAGAACTGCAAAAGGGCTCATGAAAGTCATTAACTCTCTAGTTTCCCAAAAACTAAAGCCCAACAAAAAAAGAAAATTAGGAATTGGGATGAAATGTTCTGCTGATGGCTCTAGATTACTTCCTCATCTCGTTTAATTAGTGAATTGACAGACTGGGTGTCCAACATGCTGATTGCACTCCAAATCACTCACTGCTTACAGCTACCCTTCCCTGTGAAGCTGCACTGACACTTTATGGTGACAGGGACACTGAAATTTAAATCACAACAATAAAACACATACAGCTGTTTCCTATTGCAACCCAGGCTCAAAGACAATTAGCCAGCACCCAGTCTCTATACACCCTGCACAGGGGTCCTGTGTGGCTGGCAAGCTCCTCTGAAAGCACACATATATACAGCCAGCTGCAAAACCCCCAAAAGATAAAACCCCCACCCCAAAATTAGAATAATTCTCAGAGGCACAGAACACACCAGAACACAGCTCAGCTTGCCAAGTCTGTAACTAGAGCAAGGAAACAATTGTCTGGCATTATTCTCCATGAATGATAAAATGAAGAATACAAATTAGTGTTTAGTTGCTCAGTTGGTTTTTAGCTTTAAGACAACACTCCAAGCAGCAGTTGGAGATGGTCACAGTTACTGGGAAGTTGCTGAGATAGCAACCAAAACGCTCAGCTCTAGTAACTGATCAGAAACCAGTACAAGGGAACTGACATCTGCTAACTGATACTCAGCAACACATCAGAAACAGAAGTCACCAAAACCCTGCACTTCTTCATAAGGGCAGACGCAGCTGCAATGCGACAGCAGACTCATGGCAGATGCTGTGTGAGGTGACAGGGGCCCCAAGAAGGGAGAAAGGAGTCTGGGACAGAGGAACACCACCACCTGAAAGCACCAGCAAACAACGCGCTCCTGGCTTAGTGTGTAGTATTCACTGTTAAAGATCCCTTCAAAACCCGTAAAAGGCCATTTGGGTTTTAATTCTAGCTGGGCCCTAGGGAAAGGCTTCCCTCAGTACCCACAGCACAGTCACGGCAGGTTTTAGATGAATCACTTCACCACGTAACTAGTCTGGAAATTTGTGTTTTTTCCCCTTACTGAATCCTACAAAATTCCCTACTGAGAAATTTAGCTTTTTATCCCCATTTTGTTTGGAGATTTAAGGTTTGCCTCATCACTGAGCTACTAGTAAAATTAATTCAGGGAATACAGTCATA